>JAVCKV010262802.1:0-15129 GCA_032274145.1 Herpochondria borealis
CAGCGACGGCACAATTCTCGAGGTTTTGTGCCGTTCGGAAACGAGCTGGGCCCGCCGTCGATGAAAGTCACCACAATTCGAATATAACGCATACTGCAACACGAGCAACAATTGGGACTGAGTTAAAGTATTGAATCGACACACACCAAGAGAAGAATGCCAAGTAATGCTAGATCGCTACATACGATTACACGTGAGGGAGTTGGAGGCGTCGGCGCACACACACAAGTGCACTGCATACTGCTGACAAACCAACTTCGGTCCTATTACCGCACCCTTTACCCCTCGAACCCAGAAAGACAATCTCATTCAGGTGAAGCGGTCGAGTCATACTCAATGACCCCACCAACAAGCGACTGTGCGGTTGTCGAATAGCATTGAGGAAGGCTATCAAGGGCAGCTGAACTTGTCCTCTGCAACCAGTGGTACACAGCAATAGCACCCCAGTCATTGAGAAATATCTCAAGTGCCCGGTCAAAGTGATGCACTGCTTCTGCTCGACAACCACGCCTCGCAAAGACAAAACCAGCGCGTTTGTTCAACAGTCCTTCAATGTGTACCAGTCCACTATCACGCAATACAGATGTGGCATGGGCGAACGATTGAGCAAGTACGTCCGTTTTGACCTTCTTATTCAATGAGAGCTCAAGCGCGCGACCTGCTATCGCGAGTGGAACAGCATTGGGATTTCCAGATTTCTCGGACAGTTCGAGTCGTTTCATGAACTTGCGTACACCCCAGAGTAATCGTCGGTTGCCCGACTCGCGATACGTCTCGATGTATGCTACTGCTCCGAAGAAGTTTTGGTAATATGCAGACCATGATATGTGAGGGATATCACCGCTCTTGGACATTTGCTTGAAATACAATTGTGCGACGTCAAAGCGACCAAAGAAGGAACACAATATGGCCTTCTGCAAAAGCCCCAAAGCAACAAGGAGCTGGTGACCGATATTCCTGATTTGAGTCATGTACGTGTCTTCCTCCATGAATTCTCCTGTCAATCTTGTCAGGCTGTACGAGTCGTCATCTGTGCTTTTAAGGTTGATAACCATCTGCATAGTTGGTAACATCCACAGAAGTTGGTCTTGTTGATCTAGGTTGCAGAAGAAGTCGTATTTGGGGCGCATCATCTCGTCGAGTTGATTCAAGTGCTCTCCATGGCAAAACATCATTCCAAACGTTCCTGAGAAACCAACACACCCATAAACTACGTCACCTATTTCGAGACCCAAGTTTGAAACCTGAATCATACGATTTGACAGTTGATTGAGCGGCTGCATATTATGCGAGAGAACGGCGAGAGCCATTAGAGATGTTGGGATTGTTGCTTCCTTCTTTTCTCCTTTCATCAGCTCAACAATTTTCCACGAAAGCCCTTCAAATCTTCGTCCACCGTCGTAATTATGCATCGACAACTCGAGGATTCCAAGAAAGATAAACGCAATGGCGCTCCATGGCGACAAACCGAAGTCAAGGGTCAGCTCTCCTGCCAGCAGTGCTGTGTAAGCAGAGATCTTCGGTTCGGATTGATAAAAGCCATATACGCTCACATGGGAAAGAAGCAAAACTGCCGCCCTGACACGTTCGTTGTCAGTGATCGGGAGGCTCAGTATCTCGGCATCTGTTAATCGCCCAAGCCTTCGCTTTAGACTCAGGAACTTCAGCAGCACGTGATGAGACTGAACCTTCCGTGGCATTTTCGCCACTTCCAGGGTGCGGAGGGCTCGAGCTGCGGTCGAGTAAATCTCCTTATCATGGGTGAGCATCTTGAGCTCCAGGTCGATCACGAGTGACTTGATCATCATCTCGACAGATTTGCTTCGTTGCAAGGCTTCCTGAGCGGCCACCCTACTGGCGTCGAAGTGACCAACAACAAATTCTGCCTTGGCAAGAGCTTCTGTCATCTCAAAAGTCAAATCGAAGTTGTCTTCTGACCACCTCTCGAGACCGCTCACTTCAAGTCCCCTCCGTAGCATGGCAGCAGCCTTGGCGAAGGCGCTCTTGTCGCTGCAGTACTTTGAAGCCCCTAGATTGATGTGGGCCAAAACCGAGCGCTTCTCGGGATTCTTAAGGTAACTTGGAACGTGGTCCAAGTGCACCGCAGCGTTGTACATCGACAGCGAGTCGACCCCTCTAGACAGAAACGCCTCGCCAATAAGTAAATGCAACCGACTTGCTTCAACATCGTCAACCATCGACTGGAAGACGGCTTGCATCTTATCGTGGGTGAAATTGTATGTAACATCAACTGCGCTGCTCTTTGTGGAGGTCACTTCGATGAATCCCAATTCGACAGCCTTTGAGAGCAGCCCGTACTTATACGCCTTGCCCAGTTTATCAAGAATCACAATGGATGCAACCTCCGAAACAATCGATTCAACGAATCTATAACCCACTAAAGACGCAACCTTGAGAACTTCTTTCAGTTCTTTAGGAAGTTGTTGGATCTTCCTCTCAAGGAGATCCACTGACTCCTCCGACACCATCATCTCGGATTGGATTGCGGTCAAATCAAACATCCATTCGCGACTGTTCTTTTCCAAGGTAAGGAAACCTTCGAAGTGAATTGTTTCAAGAAACACAATAACATGGAATGGATTGCCACGGGTTCGTTTCGCAATCAACTCACTTAGTTCCCAGACTCTCTCTCCTGATGAATCGGATGCCGTTCCTGTAAAACAACAAACCATTTCATGTACTGATGCAACGTCAAGTCTCGTTAGCGAAATATCTACAACATCTTCCATCGTTGGAGTCTCCTGCTGAAAGAGAGACTGTACTTTGTCAGCCTCCTCATCTCGATAGGATAGGACCAGCAATATGTTGGTGAGGTCGGAGGTCTTCTGTAGCAGCATCTGGATGAGCTGGTTCGAGCCTTCATCCATCCATTGAATGTCATCAATGAACAAAACAATGGGATGGTCCTCCGAGGATACTCCACGAAGAAAGGTTTTGCATGCATTCTTGAATCTCGCAAAGCTAACCTCGTTGCTTTCCTCAACGACCGACTGATGATCGGCATCGTAGTCACCATCAGCATCCCCAGAGCCTATCAAATGAGACAGAGTCGAGACGGCTCGCGTCAACATGGGTCCGTCAGGCCACATTCTTTTGCGAATCTGACGTCTCCGATCATCGTCAAAGTCATCAGACTGAACAATGAGGTCGCAGAGATCAGAATATGCAGCAAGGATGGCGCTGTATGGTTCTTGTAGAGCAGAGTTCTGGAAGAACTTTCCTGCACAAAAGTAGCCACTGTTGTTCAGAACCTTCTCTCGCAGGGTATCTACCAGAGCCGTCTTTCCCGACCCGGAAACACCGTGCACTGCGACAACAGCTGGGCGTTTCGTCTCGAGGACAGCATCGAATGCATAATGAAGCTTTTTTATCTCTTTGATGCGGCCACACAATGCTGGCGGCGGTGCCTCTTCGAAGTCTGCGCCATCAAAGTCAAAGCATGGATCATCCGTGATTGCACTTATAGCGATGCTCGCTCCTTCGTGATGCTGAGAGTGTTCCGTCATGCTTTCTTTCAAAGGGAAGTTTTGAGAAGTACTACTGTGTGTGTGTGATGCGTTGCTCTTGACCTTGTATTACGTGTATTGCGATTGCAATAGCCGTTTCAATGTTATAATGGTATGCTGAGTCGATTGTGTGTTGACGCGTCGTCAGAAGAGCTGCCGCCATTCCGACTATACAAACTACCCGCCCTGTGGCATATATATAAATATGACAAATGACTCCCGTGATTGGGGTGTCTGGAGTCATATTTATGAGAGCTACGACTAGATACAGTGCATTGGACAGATCCGTGAGGTCATATAAGGCGGAATATCCATCCAAAGTGAACTCTCTAGTAAGAGCTCCAGTCTACGAAGTAGTCTGATACAGAGTTTGGCGGTATTTTTTTGGCCAGATTATGGGCAAGGTAAGGAAAGAGCAGTTCGATGACCAAACACCGTTTGATCGGTGGTCTCCCACTATGTCATACGAGAAGTCATTGAAGTTGCAATGACATTTCGATTGCTGTTGGGGCAATATTGAGAGTCTGTCATTGAAACAAATTGTGATCCAATTTGTGAGGTACGGCGCACGACACTTCCCGCGACCAAATCTAGCACAAGGCTCGTTCCAAGCGAGCTGAGTAGTAGTACATTGCCCTCAAGTGATCTGCTCATTGTGCCACTCTAGCACGCTGTGTTTGCCCTATGACAAGTAGGTTATAGGAGTAGTAAAGTATCCGACTGACAGTAGAATGAGCTCTTTTGCGCTACGCATTTCAACAAGTATGCTTACACTGCCTAGCAGTCTACGCTGTTTGTCCCTAGAGCAAGCGCGCACAGTACGTGATTTCGTGAGTTGCAGGCATAATCTACACAGGATACGCTGCTGCACCCAGCATGATATCTCATGCACGGTGCGAGAATCAAAAGTTGCACCGAACAAAGCTACTCTTTGTGCCTCTCGTGGTGTAGCATATTGGGCGTGTGGAGATTGCGAAAACCAAAAATCTCACGAGGGCGCATGGACCGTGTCTACTCTTCTCTCTTTTCTCTCCTTCCTTTCTAAAAGAACCCGCTCTTCGCGGGCTGCTACCAACTCTCGGAACATATGCCAAAAACGGTCGTCAGCTAAACAGAGGCGATCATAAAGCCAGCGCATTCCCTTCATGAACTAGGTATTCGACAGAGGTTCTGGACCATGAGTATCATGAGTAGTATACTGCACTCTCCCTTGATTCCAGGCTGACAACTAACTATGAACGAAGGTGATGAGAGCAGGGAGTTTGTTGTGCAATCTAGTTGGCCGCGTTCAATTGAAGGTTTGTGTAGCCTTCGACGTCTGGTGGTGGTTGTGGTAGGTTCAAGTTTCAAGGATCGGGGAGAATGAATCCTAATCATACAGGTAGGTGACCCTCCCATTATTTCGGCATAATGGGTAAGCATGGTTTATGGGAGAACGGCGGCATGCAACGAAGTCGGTCGTTGTTGCGAACGACCGCGCTTGCTGCTAGAACAGTCCTGGACATGGTTAATCGACCTTGAAAAGAATACTCACTTGCAGCGTTGTCTGGTTATCCATTAGGAAGTCGGAAATGGGTCTTACAACGCGCCACTACACACAGTAGCAGTCAGCAACGGGCAAATTAGAAAAGCCATAGGGCGAAACTGGTTTGGCACGATGGTTTCCTTCCGTCAATGCCCAGCTGAGCGAGATAGGCTTCCTTCTGAAACAGCCTATCGGTGCATTATAGCAACACATGGATGCCGGCGTTACCGGATGCTACCAGTCTCGGTTAGAGCGGGTTTCATGGTACCTAGTCTGGCTATCTTTTTCGCAGTAACACGGATGAAGGGATCGGTTTTCACATCAATGACCAGGCAAAGAAGACATTCCTTGACGAGACATCACTAGTATGAAATTCCGTAGTCAATCTAGCTGTTGAGGAATTTTGGTAGCGGGCGCGATGTTATTACCTTTTCGATCTAAAAATCTAGCACGAAGCATCCTATTCAAAAGCTCAGAAAGTGATTTTACGAAGTTAGTGACCACACTCTGCTCTCACAATTTGAACTCCATAGTATAGGCACATCAACAATCATGTCATCCAACACATACAGCGACTACGATGTCATCTGCGGACGCGGACGCTCTACCTTTCTCCATGCTGGAAATAAAAGATTCCGACTCATCATTGAATATCATTTAGAGGCATACTCCCACGCACCCACGCGCTTGGACAAGTCGAAAGTTGTCACTGCTATATGTGATGAAGTCCGCTCAAAGGGTGACTTTATTCGTCAGACTAAAGATGGACAGTGGGTCGAGGTAACGGAACGCATAGCTCGCGAAAAGTGCGGTCAAGGTTTGAGGGATTGCCTTCACGGCAGGTACCGTTCATCTACTCACGCCAAGCAAGTGCGACGAAAAACCGACCTAGAGGAGCAGTCGGCACAGATGGCAGAAATCATTCAGTCAAACACAGAGATTCGATCGGTTCTTGATCAACTCAAGCGAGATTTGAAGGTACGAGACGATTTGACGGATGACATCGTTCTGGTAATGTTCACTACAGCAAACAGTCGTATCTTGGAGGAATTGAAAGCGAGCAAAATAATCCTCCCCACGACTGAGGGAGACTTTTCACTGTCTACTCCACAGGTGGCATGTTGTGACCCCGTTCACCGCCCCCCAATGCGCCAAGTGTCTGATGAACATTACCCACGAAGATTGTCGTCTTCTTCCGCTATGAAAATACTGACCATTCTTGACCAGCATATGGTACAAGTATAATTATAAACTCTTTTCTTTTGTGCCCAGTAGTTCCGATGAACAAATCTACACCGCAGGTAACAACTATTCGACTATAGCTTACGAGCGCTGCCGCTGAAACCGCGATCAAGCCGATCTACCCCAAAATGGCCGCAAAAAGCTGTCAGGCTAAATATCTCGCAAAGCATGATTGGAGACATCAATGGGCAGATAATCCTTAGTGTGGTAATGTCGCATTCCTCATTATGTACTAATCATATGCAAAATATACGAGAAAGTGGAATTTGCTAATCCTGCATGGACACGGGGTCATAATCTTACGTACTTGTTTGATCTTGGATTCTTCGGCCCCTTAGTTTTAGATGCTCTTTGAGGCATTCTAAATTCTTGATGACCGAGACTCTTTTCTCAAGCCTCTCACAATTTCGACAGAAAGACAAGCAATATGTCAGCTCCAACCTGCAACAAGTTTGATGTCATTTGTGGCCGAGGGCGTTCCGCCTATCTTCATGCGGGAAACAAGAGATTCAGGCGCGTTGTCGAGCATCATATTGTGGCGTACAACAAGGCGTCATCTCGTCAGGAGAAATCGTCGGTTGTGAGCAGCATCATCGATGCAGTTCAAAGCGATGGCGACTTTGTTCGAGAGCTACCGGATGGAAGTTGGGAACGGGTGAACAACCGAATGGTCCGCGAGAAGTGCGGCCAAGGGCTAAGAGATTTTCTGCATCGCAAGTATCGGTCCTCAACGCAGGCGAAACAAGCCAAACGGAAATTGAATTTGGAAGAAGAATCAGTCCAGATGATGGAAACCATTCAATCGAATGCAGAGATTCGATCAGTCCTATCTCAGCTCAAAACCGATTTGAAGGTCAAAGCTTCTTCGTCGGATAGTACCAGCACTTCCGCAGCTCCCACAATCCATACTGTTCAAGCGATGTTCGATACAGCCAACAGCCAAATATTGGAGGAGCTAAAGGCAATTCCATTGTTAACCGTTGCACAGCAACCACCAGTCCCGAGCGATGTTAATCCGTCGACCATGCCCACCCTCGCACGCAAAGTGACAGACGAACACGAACCCCGGTATCCCCAGCTACAAGGCAGTTCCTCCTCAGGTTCCGGCGAGCTTCCTCGCGTCATATCACCAGTAGAGCTATAAGAAACTAGACCTAGAGTCGTACATAATTTCTTTGCGATGTGTTCGGCTAGGGCCAGTCCAATGGGTGCTTGCTCTAGCAGTGGTGTCAGGCGGGACTCTCTCTCATCTGGACGGTTTTAGCTACAGTGTCTCTTCCATAAACTACACATGGCCACATTTTTTAATTGCCCGACTCTTCTGATATTACGTGTCCTCTAGCCATCGAAAAAAGCCCTCGCACAAGGGATGGTGGTCGAGGTTGCACCATGACGATTTGCCTTTTTGGCCGGATGGAGTTGATCTGGCTAAATTCTTCGCAAACCACGTTCGGGTGATGCTGGCGCAGTGGGTTGGTTCGAAAGAACACAACCACGTGACGGTTTCGTGGATTCCTAAAACAGCGAATTTTCATATGAATTCCAACCAAAACAGGAATCCGTCGTCGTTTTCGTGTTGATCAATCACTTGATCATGGAAAGGAGTGAAAGATAATCACTCAACCAATCTGGCAAATCCGATCCTCACAATTTCAACCCAAACCAACATCAACAACCATGTCGTCGCCGCTAACCTGCGGAAAATACGACGTTGTATGCGGTCGTGGACGATCAACTTTCTTGCACACAGGGAATAGACGGTTTCGCAGCATCATTGAATGCCACATAGATCAATACTCCGACGCCACCTCACGGTCGGAGAAGTCAACAGTAGTGAACCGCATCATGGACGATGTTCGCACAAAGGGAGACTTCGTTCGTCAGCAACCGAAGAATGGAGCTTGGAGCAAGGTCAGTGAGCGAATCGCTCGTGAGAAATGTGGCCAATGTTTAAGAGATGTGTTACACAGCAAGTACCGCTCATCAGCTCATGCCAAGCAAGTGCGTCGGAAATTTGATCTGGAAGGTCAATCGGAAAAGATGTCACAAATGATTCAATCCAATACTGTGATACGATCCGTTTTTGATGAACTGAAGGAAGATTTGAAGAGTAACAACATGTCGGACGAGACCGCTCAATTGATGTTCGACAACGCCAACAGTCGCATCCTTGAGGAGTTGAAGAATAGCAACATGCAATTTTCTTTCTCGGAAGCATTTCCAGTGCGACCAGTGAAGCGCGGTGGTATCGCTCTCCAACCTCAACCGCAGACGGTTGTAGGCGATCTCACAAGGAGTTCCTGCGACGACGATATGATCCGATCTGTCTCAGTGTAACAAGGCCGGATGATGCTCTTGCCCAGGTCAACGCCTGACTGCAACTCCCGCAAACTCGCAACTCCCGTAAACTCTCTACGCAAACGCTCATTGCGTTGACGATATTACCACGATGCCTCCTTCATTGAATGATTGAAGCCTTTTGAATTGGTAGATCTGCGCTTGTACACTAAAGATTAAAATAACAAAGCACGCGTTGGATTGCATTAGCTATTTGCATACTAACAAGAATCAGCAACAAACTTCTGAGCTACTGCCGCTGGCTCTCCGCCGAGGCAGATCCGTAGTACCGGTTGTGTACTAACTTATGCAGGGCTTGGCGTTCGGTGGTGGTCTCTTGCTGCGAACAGTCCAGCACTTTCAAAACCCAGATCACAGAGGTCTACTAGATCTGGCGTCCGGCCGCACCACCTCCTTCACCAGCAGATGGCATAATGTCTATACCACTATCGATGGACTTGTTGCGCTGATCGTAACTTTTCTATCTCTAAGTAGAAGCTAAGCGTGTTGGTTAGGGGCTCCCTGCGCCCGGAGCTATCGAGAGTTTCCGGCTGGAGGGAATTTCATAAACGCCGCGCAGTTTTGAAAAGCTGAATCTGGCTAAAATATTCGCAAAGCATGTTTCCCGTGCAGAATCGCAGTACCGGTATTCAAATGAATACCGTGCATCCATCCGGCTCAGCATGCAACAATGCTCTGTAAGTCGAGGTCTGTGACATTCCCCTTCAAATACAAGTATTCACAGAAACTTTGACCAGTAAGGAATCTTCTAAAACTGCATAGAACCGTGAGTTGCGATGGTAACCGGCATTACAACTCAGTCCAGATTATAACTACCGGCGAAAAGTCATCCGGCGAAAAGTCATACACAACATCAAGCTCACAAAATTTCACTAACAGAACAGCAACATCAACATGTCAACCCACACCTGCACCGAATACGATGTCATCTGCGGCCGCGGTCGTTCAACCTTCCTTCACGCTGGAAACAAGCACTTCCGAAAGCTTGTCGAGCATCACATGGAGCAATATTCAAAGGCAACCTCTCGCACGGAGAAATCGGCCGTCGTGAGCAATATTATCGATACAGTTCGAGGCAAAGGCGACTTTGTGCGACAGCTTCCAAACGGTACTTGGATGAAGGTCACGGAACGCATGGCTCGTGAAAAGTGTGGTCAAGGTTTGAGAGATTTCTTGCACAGTAAATACCGTTCGTCCACCCAATCCAAGCAAGCACGTCGTAAAGTTGACCTTGACGAGGAATCAACCAAAATGACGGAACTGGTTCAGGCAAATGCTGCAATCCGTTCAGTATTTACAGAACTAAAGGAAGACCTGAAGGATCGAAGCTTGGCGGATGGTGCGGTGCAAGTTATGTTCGATACTGCCAACTCTCGCATCTTGGAAGAATTGAAGGCGAGCAGAATAGCATACCCACCTTCGCCTGATGCTCCTGTTACCTCAGCACCTCCTTCTACCTCAACGTTAACTCAAGGGATTCCCCATTTGAGCCTACTGCGGAAAGTGACAGAGGAAGACGAAGAGGAATCGTCTCCTCTTCCTCCTTCCACAAGATCATTTGCCGATCGCTGCTTTATGAGCAGAGTTAGCACCACAAGCTTCGGCGATTCTTCCCTCGGTGGTTTCAGCGCATCACTAACTAGAATGCTATCATGCTAGAGCGCACATCACTTCTTCTTCATTTCTTCTCTTCTTGTTACAATTAGAATTTGCACTTTAGATCAAGTGTGGACTGAACTTGCCGATATGACTTCGTTTCTTACCAACCTTCAACTAGTAGGCGATAGAAAGATAAGCATGCCTATGGAACATACGGAACTTTCCTACCATACGTATAAAACATTATAGACCAAGCCTCCCCCACCCTTCCTCGAACCAGTTTTTGCTTCGTCGTTTGCGGCCCTGCATTTCATCTGGAAGCCACTACTGATTGTCATCCAATGTGATGCGCTGACCATCTGACTTGATCAAGAAGGCTCCATTTAAGTTACGCTTTGCCCTTCGGGGGTAGTTTCGTTGTCCCAGAGGTAGTAGATAACCCACAACTCGAATGGGATGCCCCTGACGATCTATCCGTGTCTTTACCTCTATTGACAACGAATACCAGTTTCCGCCTTGGAGATTCCATAACCTACAAGTTGATAGAATCATCCAACTTCTTTGGATGGATTCTCTGCTGCGTAAGAATTCTCGTGCGGCAATCAATTCATGTGACCACTCTGAAAGTAGGATCCAACGCACGTGTACAATGGAGATGTCATTTGGATTCGTAGGTTGAGGCAACGGTGTGTCCACTGATCGAGCCGCTTCCAGCTGAAGCTCTTGTTCCTTCTTCTTGACAGGATCAAAGACTAGAAGAGCATGTTTTTCTTCTTGTTCCATTACTCTTCGTCAATCCGATGACGGAGGATTATATATGAATTGTGAAAGGAGGCACGCAGCGAAGAGTGAACAGTACAGCAGATGCAACAGGGAGGAATGTTTGGTCTTTTTGTGACAGTACTTCAACTTGGGTGCAGTAAGAAGCATGCCAGTAACAGTATTTCGAGCTCGCCGAAACACGACAGAATAATATTCCAACTCAGCATTGCGATGATCGAGAGCCGAGAGAGCCATCATAGCGAGAGACAACCCCAAAGCAACACAACGGGCTGCTTCTTTTGTGATGACCACTACCTCTTTCAATGATTCTTCTGTTCATCGAACTAAGCTGCTATGGCTGCTCCTGTTGGGAGTGTGCTTGTTCTTCGCGTGGGATTATGTCGATGGGGCATCAGTATCGTGGCTTGCCATTACTAGTAGTAGGAAAAAGCAGGCCAACAACTTGACAGCACACCCCGCAACAACAACGAACGTCAACAAGAATCAATCAATACAGTATGTATTCGACAACAGAAGTAGCTACGAAGACATCACCAACGTTAGTACCATCAGCACGCAAGAACAACAGCGGGTTTCTCGCTGTTGCTGCTACAGCGCAGAGGATCCAAACCAACGGTACACTCCAGCATTCTTTCAAAAGAATTTCCCAGTTCAAGCACAAAACATGTACAAACAGTGGATGGCGCTTTCGCATCGATACTTTGGTGATACGACTAGTACTACAACACCAGCGGTCAACAATACGCCATCAACTTCCAACAGTTGTGAGGCTGCATGGATCAAGACTGTATTTCATGAGATTGATGGTCACTACATTCCACACTACATGAAATCTTTGCGACCCCATCAGATGGAATGTCCCTGGTTTCGATTTGTACCCGAGCAGCCGCAACAACGAAAGCCGCGCATATTGCTGTTGGGCGATTCTCTCTCCATGGGCATTTGGGTATCCACGCAGGATCTCTTTCAGAATAATAGTAGTGTCGCATCGATTCACGGTGCACCCTGTAATTGCATGGGGATTGAAAAGTATCAAACTGGATTGCAACAGTGGTTGGGAGATTGCGAGTGGGATTTGATTCAATTCAACATTGGAATGCACTACCATCATGGACAGCTAAAGCCGTATCAAGAGGGACTTGTCAACATTACAGCACGACTACGAGAACATTCACCGAACGCACACGTAGTGTTTGCCCTGACAACTCCTTCTCCGTTTGATTCCAACGAGACAATTCCAAATCGAACCAACTGTGCCAACTATAATAAGTTTCACAAGGCAGGAGTCGTGGCATCTCTGAACGAGGCAGCTATATCGACCCTACAAGAAGAACTCAATGTTACGATCAATGATCGCTATCATGCGATACTTCCAAAGTTGGGGCACTATCAAAGACCCTGTGACGTTCATCTCATCAAAGAAGGGTACGAATTCTTGGCGCGTCATGATTGGAACCTCTTTACATCCCTTCTATCCTTGTGAGGAACCGTGTACATACTACGATGAGAGCTATGATTAGGGTAATGCATTGGCAGCATCCCGGCTTTGAACTGCTCGGACACAAAGCTCAACCACAACAATAGGAAAGCAAGTACGGTCATGATCGATTGCAGCTTTGGCGTCCGGCAAGACGATTATAACAATCTTCAATTTGCGTGTTCGCGTGAGGAGACGCAGTGTTTCCGTGATGGGATCAAGAATATACTCACACGGGATAATCTTCACATGATCGCATATCTGGCACGCAACAACCACAACCCGGGCTGTGTAGGTCGGTGTAAATGTTGGCGTAGTGGCCACAGATTCCATTCGGGAGTGACCCTGTGATATCGGTGCATGAAAAATACACTTCCTGAAGATTCGATAGACTTGCCAATCCTGAGGGTACAGTCCCAGTGATCCGATTGCCAGTCAACCCAATCATCAACAATTGAGAGCAACTAGCTAGTTCGAGTGGTATAGTTCCAACCAATCCGTTCCCGCGGAGGTCCAAACGAGCTGTTTCAGATATGGATTAAACGTTGGTAAGTCTCTCATTGGCAACAACCAAAATGACAGCTCCAAACCAACTGACTTACTCAAGTTCCTCAAGTAGCCCAAAGATGCCGGAATTGTCCCACGGAGTGCCATACTACTGATAGCGAATTCTTCTGCAATGTTGTGAGTGTGCTGAGTTCACCAACGAATCATCATCACAACAACTTACCAAGCGCCGCCATCTCGCCCATTGAGTCTGGGATGGTCCCTGATATACTCGTTCCCGTCAGGTGCAGCGATCTAAGATTCGTCATTGATGCTATCGAGGATGGCAGGGTCCCTGTCATTGCAAACAAATTATTCAGTTTCAACACTTCGAGCGAGGTGAGGTGATCCAGTCCAACTGTCGGAAAACTCCCAGTCAAGTGTGCTTCTGTCAAATCAATCTCCACAAGATGTGACATTCTGGATAAAGGAGGAAGCGCCCCGCTGATTCTGTTCTGAAACAAGGATAGTCGTTTCAACGACGGCGCATGATCAGCTAGGCTACTTGGTAGAGATCCAACGAGGCCGTTGTCCCCCAACAAGAGATCCTCTGGTCGACAGAACAGATTTGTGAGAATCGTCAGAACAAAGAGATAGAGGCGTCGCCATCTCGGCACTCAATGTACATACCTAGCTTTTCTAGCTTCCACACTTCCGGGGGGATCACTCCAAAGATGGAGTTGTAGCTGAGGTCCAGCTTTTGAAGCCCCGTCAACAATCCAAGGCTGCTTTCGAGGGTTCCAGTCAGATTGTTGATATGCAACGTGATGGACGTGATGGTCTGATCCCTCACATCACACGCAATGCCATGCCACATACATTCTGGGGTATGTGTTAGCCATCCGTCTTTGCCCTTCCACGTTGGCCCACCCATTGATATGTAGACAACCAAAAGGGCATACCTATTCACAAGGCGCTCGAGTCCCCAATCGTATCCAGCCTGGACTTCCAGGGCAATCCATAAAAGCGCGAGATTGGCAGGATCATGACATGAGGTGATTTCCAGACCTGTAGGAAGGAACGGTTGGAGAGGCGGAAGAGCCTTGAGTGACATGTACGCTTCCTGCACCCTACGACTGATCAATGTTATCTCTGGTTGCGTTTCGCACTGCAAAAACGGATCTTGAAGGTCGAGATCTTCACTCTCAGTGGGAGTAAACTCTTGCCCAACCTCATCAGTTGTGGTGCTTTCTCCCCCAAACAAGACTACAGCAGCGCAAAGAGCAGAACCAGCCGCAGCGACGAGACACGCTGCACAAATTGCAATACACCACTTGCTCTTGTACCATTGGTGGTGGTTGCCACTTTGAGGTTTTTCGCATTCAGCTTGAAGCGAAGGTGTTCGAATTGTTAATCTCGCATCATGTCCATCCTCACTAGCAATGGTGAAGTCTGCGTCACCAAACCTTGACGGAGGAGCCAGGCTAACAGTTAGCGTGTCCTGTAAAGAATCATCGAGCTCGTCTCTAAACACAATGTCTGATGGAAGACGGCTGATTTGTTGACTCTCTTCGTGCAGACTGAAGCGACTCTGTTGTCTTTCTAATCCCTCAAGAGGCGGACTTGGTCTGCGCTGAAAGTTCGAAGTGATGGCGTAGGCCCCAGGAATTTCATCGTCTGAGTCGTCCTCATCAGTGTCAGACCTCCTGTATTTCTGCTTGGCTATAGATGCTGCACGTCTTCTCTCTGTAGTCCATCGGGTTTGAGGAGCACTCATTCTTTTGAACTCTACTATCTATGATCCCAGAGAGCTTGCTGCTTTCTTCCTTCCTCTCGCTATTGTGTTATGTTCTTGCTGAGTTTTGGCACTTATTGAGGGTATTGATAATGTTTATGCCCTGGCGTCTCTTCTTTGTGCCTACGTGTCTTATACAAATATGTGGTGTGCTTCCCGAACCGACGGTCATTAGACAAAGAGGAATGTCAATTTATAAGTGTTTCACCTTTTGGAAGAATATCAATAGATAAATGTTAGACCAATAATGATAAAAAGGGACTTCGGGGTGTCCTCTAGTGCCTACTAGCGCGGTGGGCCACTCTGGAAAGTGACCCAATTGGGCCACTTTGGTCCA
>JAVCKV010262913.1:0-15122 GCA_032274145.1 Herpochondria borealis
TTAGGTTCCGATTTAGGTTCCGATTTAGGTTCCGATTTAGGTTCCGATTTAGGTTCCGATTTAGGTTCCGATTTAGGTTCCGATTTAGGCTTCCGATTTTGATTGATACTTTGAGGGGGGAGAATGTTGTTTTGCTTCTTGTTTGTTTTGGGTGAGGAAAATGCTTTTTTCTCGGGAAGCGGTTGGTTTAAAATTGGATGTGGAGTTTGGTTTATTATGGGTTGTGAATCCTTTATATTACTTTTTCGGGAAGAATGGTGGGTTTCAAAGTATTGATCACATTCTATTTTGAAGGCGTTTGAGGTGTCTTTAGAGCCGAACACGAACACCGTTTTGCCATATTTTTTTAGTGTTTTTATAAGAGGGGTGAAGCTGGCATCAGATGTGATTAGCACGAACGTATCAATGTCTTGTGAAATCATGGTGTGCATGGCATCAATAGTAAGTGCGATGTCTGCACCGTGATGCTCGTAAACTAGATCACCAGAAAGTTCAGTGGGTCGAAGGCCGAGGCGGTGGATTGTGTCGAACCAAGCTTCGTTTGTAGTATCGATGGTTTCTGTCGAGAAGTATCGCTTGATGCAGATTTTGCCTTCTTCATCCATGGAATGAAACACATGGGAGATATCTTGTGGTTCCGAGTCGTCCGCGTCTAGATAGATAGCGATTTTTCGCTTACGTGAGTTGTTGTTTGACGAAGGCTCGCCAAAAGAACTCTCTTTTCCTGTGGAATCGACGAATTGTTTTATTTTGTGAAGTAATTTGCCAAGCACGTTGTTACAGGTGGTGTTTCTAGCAATGACTATAGGATGTTGCGTTAGCGATGCAAGCATTTCGGTTTTTGCCGTGTGTTGTTGATTTTTTTAAAAGGACTTGGACTGATTGTGGGAAACGGTTCATGAAATGAGTCTTAATCATCAATCGACTATTTACGCTTCTTCGAGAGCTGCGTTTTTGATATGGAAAGTGCCGTGTCGAGGAACGAAGAAGAAAATTTTTGTAAAATGACTGCGTTGGAGCGTCAAATTGAATTTATTAAAGCCATTGACGCTTTAAAAATGGTGCAGAGAAAAACTTATCTCATCGATCAGTCTAGATTTGAGAATTCGGCTGAGCATAGTTGGGCTGTTAGTACTTTTGCTTTAGTTTTGAGAGAATATGCCCCGCAAGGAACTGATGTGTTTCGAGTTATTCAGATGTTACTAATCCACGATGTTGTGGAGATTGATGCTGGTGATACTCTTCTTTACGATGACGCACATACGGAGTCGAAACGTGAAAGGGAGGAGGCCGGGGCAGACAGGCTGTTTGAGCTATTACCAGCTTCACAGGCAATGGAGTTTCGAGAACTATGGGAAGAATTCGAGATGGAGAATACGAATGAAGCAATTTTTGCCGCAGGAATTGATAGACTTATTCCACTGGTTCACAATATAGCGACAGGGGGAAGAGCGTGGCGAGAGCTGGGGGTGAAATATGAGCAAATTATGGCAAAAAACCAAAAAATAGCAAAAGCTCATCCACTTCTTTGGGAATACATCAAAGGCCAGATTGATACACTGTTTACCCCGAATTTTGAGGTACTTTAATATAGAGAGTTGTAAATGCTTAAGGATTCTTAACTATTTGCTTTATGAAGAATAGTTGAGATGGTAGGTGATGGAATGGACATCGTTGAACAAGTGCATTCATCGTTTACGTTGCTCGACTGGGGAGTAATAATTGGCTATTTGGCCCTTACGACTATCGTGGGCCATTTGATGCGAGGCAAGCAAGGAACTATTCGTGATTTTTTCCTGGGAGGTAGATCTTTGCCTTGGCCGGCCGTTTCAGGTTCAATGATTGCGACTGAGATTTCCGGAGTCACCTTTATTGGAGTGGCTGGAGGTTTGTTCGCTCTACATGGGAATTTTACTTATCTGCTTTGGGCTATTGGATCGATAATGGCTAGAGTGATTGTAGCGAAATACTTTATCCCTCGTTTTTTTGAAGAAGAGATTTACAGTCCATATGACTACATGGGTAGACGGATTGGCATGGGTGCCAAGAAACTGGCTACGGTGGTGTTTTCGATAGGAAGCATACTAGGGCAGAGTGTAAGAGTGTTGGTAGCAGCTATTCCTCTTCAAATAGTTACGGGTTTAAATATTTTTTGGTGTATCAGTATTATTGGAGTTTTGGCGATATGCTGGACTTTAATGGGTGGGATGAGGACGGTCATTTGGACTGATGTTATGCAGTTTGTGCTGTTTACCTTTGGTGGGCTTCTTGCTTTGTTTTGGATTGTGGGTTCATTAGATGGTGGGTTTACTGAGTATTGGGGACAGGCCACTGTTTTTGCTAGAACTGACATTTGGAATGATACTTTGAAGGCTAATGTGGGCTTCACGATTTGGGTGGCTATTTTAGCAGTGCCATTCCAGAACCTCACATCATTTGGAGTGGACCAGCTGAACACTCAACGCATGTTTTGTTGCAAGGACGCAAAATCAGCTTCAAAAGCATTAATTTGGAGTTCAACAAGCCAAGTACTTACCCTTTTGATGCTCTTGGTGGGTGCTGCTTTGGTGGTTCACTATGATAAAACCCCATTCAAGGATCAAGAGGTTTTGGTGTTGATGAATGTCAAAGGGAATGACAAAGAGTCAGTGATGAAAGCTCGAGCAGAGATGGAGAAACAGCCTTTTATCCTATCTCCAGCTGCTGAAGAAGAACGAAAAGCTTATGTAGCTGCTAACCCAGATGACAAGAAGGCTAAAGACTTTTCCCATGAGGGGCTTAGTAATGTCAGAGAGCCAAAGAATACAAATGCGGTATTTCCTATGTGGATTGTTACTGTTCTTCCAGCGGGTTTGTCAGGGCTTATATTGGCAGGTGTTTTTGCTGCCGCAATTTCGAGTTTGGACTCTATTTTAGCTGCTTTGAGCCAGACTACTTTGTCCTTACTTTATCATCCTGAGAACAAATCTGATGAAGAATTAGAAAAATTAAATCTGTTATCGAAATCTCGTAAGCTGGTGGTAATATGGGGAGTTGTGCTGACTGTGTTTACTTTTGGTATCGCAGTTGTTCCAGATAGTGTTGATATTCTTGCATTAGCCTTTGGTATGACTTCATACACTGTCGGGCCTTTACTTGCTATTTTCTTTTGTGCGTTGATGGGTAAAGGCTCGGTTAGAGGATTGAGTATTGGCTTTGCGATTTCGTTTATCATGGTGATGTTCACTAGAACGGATATTTGGGGACTGGTGGAGGCCTGTAAGATACCTATAGATTGGTTGTCTAGTCTCCCTACGTATTCTGCTTCAGGTAAGGGAGTCAAGCCTACTCTTCATTCCGCTTGGATGTGGCCGGTCACGACTTTTGTCACTCTTATTTGTGGTTTATATCTAGGAAAGAAGAGTTCTGCGGCACATGACTAGAGTAGTTAGTTTCATTCTGTTGGTTGGATGTGTCGTTCTGGGCTTGAGTCTGGGGCTATGGGTGTATTTGAAGCCTGCATCCGGAAATTATGTGCTTTCTTCGGGTGCTGAGGGGGGAGGGTATCACACTTTCGCTGAGAGCTATGCTTCATATGTCGGTAAGAATAGTAAAATTGATATCGAAGTCATTGAGAGTGAGGGGAGTATTCAGAATGCGAGGAGTACTGGAGATAAAAAGAACTATTTAGGATTAGTTCAGCTTGGTGTTCCAGATGTAGACGGTTTGGCATCAATTGCGACAGTTTACCACGATGTCGTACATGTGCTGGTGCGCAAGGGGGCTGATTTTGAGGGTATTGGATCTCTTTTAGATAAACGGGTATCGATAGGCACCTCAAAAAGTGGAACGTTGTTCGCTGCGAAGCAGGTGTTCAGGCATTATGGTTTGGAAACTATGCCAAAGCAGTTTGAGGAATTGGAACAAGACGAGGCGATTGCTTTGTTGAAAGCAGATAAAAATTCGGATGCGAGGGCTTTAGATGCTGTTTTTTTAGTTACAGAAATGAGGGCTCCTGTGATTCAAGATGCTTTGGCCTCAGGAAAGGTGGAGCATCTAGAGATCGTTTCTGATGGGGGGCTGGATGGCTTGTGCTCAGGGGAATATTGGTTTGAGTCAGGAGTTATTGCGAAACATAGTTACAGGAAACAAGGTGAGATGCCCACACCTTTACCTGAAAAGGCTGTTGAAGTACTCCTAGTACCAAGCCAGCTGGTTTGTCATGAAGATTTAAGTTTAAAGGAAGTTTACGCGCTTACTGAAGCCCTTTACAGGGGGAAAGAGAAAATTGAGCTGAAAGTACCAGCAATTAAGCATCTTCGTGAAGGGCATTTTCAGGAATGGCGCGGATATCCTCTTCACCCGGGGGCTGAGGAATACTACAGGAGGGCAGATCCAAGCTTTTTTGTGAGATATTCTGATGTGATCGCGATGGTGTTTTCTGTTTTTGCTGTTCTTTATGGTCTTACAGCTTCGGTGTTGAAGGGCATTAGTTTGAAGAAAAAAAACCGAATCGACAGATATTACGGTAAAGTTAATGAAATGCTTATTGAGATCGAGAATGGGGAAGTAACTGATGTTAAGAAATTTAAGAAAAAAATTATGACGATTCGACATGAAGCTTTTGATGAGCTTGTTAAAGAAAAGCTCCCTGCTGATGCTTCATTTGTCATTTTTCAATCTCTTTTAGAACAATGTGTCCAAGCTCTTGAAAAAAGTGAAAAAGAGAGTTTGAAGCCGGAGGTATATTAGAACGTAGTGAGGTTTGGAAGTAAGCGCTAATTTTTGTCAAGGCTTTTAAAATATGGTTTTTTTGGTCTAACAGGTTGATTTGTTAGAAAATGATTTTTCTGTTGGATGGACAAATAAGGTTTTTCAAGGAGTTATGAAGAATGTAAAAAAAATGGTTAAGATGTCTTGAAAATCGGTAAAATTAAATTCAAAAAACTTACGAGCGTGGAACAGTAGTGGAACAAAGAAATTGGATTCAGATTTTTTTTCTTTTTAGAATTCTATGTGTCGAATTCTTCACTTAGGGCATAGTCCCGTCACTGTCTCAACGGCAACGTGGCAATTGAAGCTCCGGCATATATACCACAAGACTGCTTGCATGAACTGAGGCACCCATAAAACCTGTAGATACTCCATAGACGAACTTTAATCAATGAATTCAAATACACATACCACCAATGAAAAACTTGCCCATGAAAACGAGAGAAGAGAAGCTTGGTCTGAAATTTCGAAATATGTTGTTGGAAGAGTCGGTGTTGACGCCTACGAGCGTTGGTTTGAGAATGCCAGAGTATTTGATATTTCTGACACACTAGTTGAAGTTATCGTTGAGAGTGAAACGCATCAACTTTGGATTGAGACAAATTATATGCCTGAGCTACAGGCAGCCGTGAATGACTTTTTTGGTGATAACCATGTAGTTTCAGTAATCGTCGATTCTGATGATAGTGCTATTTCTGACGAGATCGAGAGTGATGGGGAGAATAAGTCTTCCGGCATGGTTTCGAAGACCAAGAAAAATGGCAAAAAAAATCCAGAAAAAGATAAGGCATTTGAGAAAAAATTGAAGAATGCTGGTTTGAATCCTCAGTTTACTTTTGATCGCTTTGTCGTCGGCCAGTCAAACGAATTTGCTCAGGCAGCTTGTGACGCTGTGGCTGGGAACCGTGGAATGACATATAACCCATTGTTCATTCATGGTGGCTCGGGCATGGGAAAGACGCACTTGATGCAGGCTATCGGTCACGGAAGATTGAAAGATAACCCTGATGCTAAGGTAGTCTACCTGACATCGGAGAAATTCACTAACGAATTTATCGATGCGGTGCGGAAAGGAGATTTAAGTAAGTTTCGCAACCGTTACAGGAAGGTGGATATGTTGCTTATTGATGATATTCAATTTTTAGCGGGCAAGGAACGTTCGCAGGAAGAGTTCTTCCACACTTTCAATACTTTGCTAGATTTACAGAGTCAGGTAGTTCTTATCAGTGATCGTCCTGCATGTGAGATCAAAAATTTGGAACCAAGGCTTGTTTCTCGATTTGAGTGCGGACTCACTGTAGAGGTGCTGCAACCTCAGATTGAAACTAGGATGGCAATTCTCCAGAGAAAAATGGACGAATGGGATGTGAGACTGAATAATGAACTGATCGAGTTTTTAGCAAAACGCATTCGCACTAACATTAGACGTCTAGAGGGAGGTCTAGTTAGGCTGGCTACTTACGCGTCTCTGGGATCTGATGCTGTGAGTATCGAGCGTGCAGAGGGCTTACTAAAGGACATTTTGAGGGAGGAAGGTTCTAAGCAAGTAACGATTGCAGCGATTCAGAAAACAGTTTCAGATCATTTTGACGTGAAGATGTCTGATATCTTGGGTCGAAGACGTCCGGCGAATATAGCGTTCGCTAGGCAGATCGCTATGTATTTGAGCAGAAAGTTGACTAGATGCTCTCTCATGGAAATTGGAGAAGCTTTCGGTGGGAGAGATCATGGAACTGTGATCCATGCCTGTAAAAAGATTGAAAAGCAATCTGATAAAGAAATGCAGGTGAGGAATACTGTGGAAATGTTGGATTCGATCCTGATGAAGTAAGAGATACTCCGTTAAACCAACTAAACTGGGCACTATATTCTAGTGCCTAAGAATTGTGATTGCTGCTGTATTCAGCAAGTAATCCAGAGATGTGTAGATTAGATTTCGTTCTCTTCGTCTCCTGGTACTGGTGGAATAAGGTCTTCGCGCATGAGTAGGCGCTCGACAGAGAGGTCGGCCAAGAGTTCTTCTTCCGTTTGCATCAAGGTGATGGCATACGGAGTGATGCGGTCAAGTTCGGCAATGGCAAAATGAACCATGCTCGTGACGATTTGTGGATCATATTTCTCTCGATCGAAAATGTTGGAAATGCGGAACATGAGTTGTTCGCGATCCAAATCGTATTCGATGGTTCCTAGTGTTATTTGCTTGTTTGCTCTCTGAATGAGTTGAAGAATGTAGAAGAGATGTTCGTCACTTACCATTGGCATTGGAGTTTCAGAGACGACTGAGAGAGCGTTCAACGGAGGAAAGGCTTGGGCGTGGAGTTGTAAGTGGGTGTGATGTGCTTCGAATGCCGTTCTGATCACATCGCGTGCTTCAATGAGTTGACAATCCCATCCGTTTTGTCCGAAAATCTCTTTTACTGAAAGAATTTGAAGTGATGCTGGCCTCGACATACCTATGCGGGTAACCGAAGCTGAAGCTACTCGCAAGTGAAATTTAGTTTCTCTTTGGGTGTAGAGGCCTTAGATTATTTAAATATGAGCACTAAGGGGCGGTGATCTGATGCCTTGGGATGGTAGGTAGTGTCAAATATGTAGGATTTTTTATGCTGGATGTATGGCATCATGGCCTTGTTTGCGAGGATGAAATCAAAGCGTGAATAGACGTCTTGGTAGGACCAATGGTGAGTCCAGTTCAGCCCAATTTTGTCTTTTAGGTCAATTGGTCTGAAGTAGGCCTTGGTGCGTGAGCTTCCCATTACAGCTTTTAGACTAGAAGACCGAGTGGTGTCGTTGAAGTCTCCGTATAGAATCATCCGCTCGGACGCTGTTTTTACTTCTGAGTGGAGTTTTGTAAGATGCCTGCGAAGGGTGAAGGCTTCATTGCGTCTAATGACTTCTTGATCGACTTCTGAGGAGGGACGTTTGGATTTGAAGTGAACGCCAAGAAAACGGATAGGCCCGGACGGTATTGAGATCGTGGCATCTGCGATTCCTCTAAGCACTGTGAATTGTTCGTTATCGAGGGTGTATTGGATTTTAGGGCGAGGATTCTTATGTATTGGGAATTTTGAAAGTATGGCAAGTTGTCTGACTTCGTCGCTGCCGCCGGTGTGATAATAGTAGGGGAGATTCACCCCTGATTTGGCTAGTTGTGCTTGAAGTTCTTTCAAGTCGTCTAGATTTCCGATCTCACACAGTCCCAATACATCGGGAGCTGTTTCTTTTATTGCGGAAATTAACTGAGCTGTCTCAAGTTCTGGTTTACCTAGGAGCTGGCGTTTACCGTCTTTGTAGCGCCACATTTTGAGATAGTTTTTTATATTATAGGCAACAAATCTAAATTCTCCAGATTCTTTGACTTGAGGCTTCGGGATATCTTTGAGAATGCTTCTGCCCGATTTTACCTGACTTTGATCCCATACAGGAGTTTGCTGTTGTTCTGTTTTTTTACAGCCAGTAAAGACAAAAGATATGCCTAATAGGGCAAGGAAAACAGAAAGTGGAACACGAAAGACCCCGGACATTGTGCCCAGGGTCTGAGAGATGTGATTTTCAATTTGACTCCTCATTGAAAAGGCAAATTCATCAGGAAATAAGAGGAGTAGCAGTTAAGCTTTCTCTTCTTTTTTCTCTTCCTTTTTCTTTTCGGAAGGCTTAACGGCCTCTTCTTCTGCACGCGTCACTTCGTGCTCAAATTCCTCTTTGGCTTTTTTAAATTCGCCCATGCTCTTGCCAACTCCGCGAGCAAGCTGTGGAAGTTTCTTAGCTCCGAAGAGCAGGAGCACGATGAGGAAAATAACGATCATTTCTTGACCGCCAAGGTTTCCGATAATGGCTAGAACTTCTGTTTTCATAATATTTGATTATAGTCTGAGTTAGGTGTGATTGCAATATTTATTATCGCTAGCTAAGCTGTCTAGAGCGGTTTGCGGCTGCTTCTACGGCTGAAATGGCTGCGTTTCTGAAGCCATTTTCTTCCAGTGAGGCGATTGCCGCAATGGTGGTTCCTCCGGGTGAGGCGACTTTGTCTCTCAGACTCGCAGGGTGTTCGCCTGTTTCTAGAACCATTTTTGCAGATCCTAGAACAGTCTTGGCTGCCAGCTCTATTGCTTTCTGGCGTGGAAGACCTTCGTTTACTGCTCCGTCAGCTAATGCTTCGATAAACATATATACGTAAGCTGGGCCACTTCCTGACAAACCAGTGATAGAATCCATCAATTTTTCTGGAATTTTGGTTAATGTGGCTGAGCTACTGAGCAGAGAGTTGAGAGCTTTTTCGTCTTCTTTCGTAGAATTCGAGTTGAGAGTATAGGCGATCACACCTTCTCCGACGAGGGTCGGGGTATTGGGCATGGTGCGTATGATGTGTGTATTAGTAGGTAAGTGTGCTTCCATAGTGTCTAGGCTGATTCCAGCCGCAATGGAGATAAAGACCGTATTTGCCACATCAACGTCTGTATTTGGGATAGAATTAAGAACATCTGTGATCATTACAGGTTTTACACCGAGGATGATGGTGGAGGCGAAGGTTAGCAGTTCTGCCGTGGTCGTGCAGGGGTTAACGCCAAGTTCCTTTGCAGTTGTTTCTGTGGATTTTTTACTGCTATTTTTGATGAAAACGTCTTTGGCTTGAACTGTTCCGGCATTGAGAGCTCCTTTGAGAATGGCCTTACTCATGTTGCCACAACCTAAAATTCCTAGTTTCATGTAGGTTTTATAGATTCAGTACCTGTTCTTTGTCAATGCCACGGAGTTCGAATACGCGAACCATGGTATCTTCGATAAGGTTGCTGGGACAAGAAGCTCCAGCGGTGATGCCGATGATGACTTTCTTCTCTGGATCAAGAAGCTCAGAGTAGCTGCGGGGAACTAGAGTTTTCTGTTCAATGTCAAAGTGAATAATACGCTCCAATGACTCGATGTTTGATGCATTTCTGATAAAGAACGTGGGGACTTCTTCTTGACCAATTTCGACCAAGTGAGTGGTATTCGACGAATTGTAGCCACCGACTACGACGAGGGCATCCATTTCTGATTTGAGTAGTTGGAAAAGCGCATCTTGGCGCTCTTGAGTAGCACCGCAGATGGTATCGAACATTTTGAAGTTTTCGCTGTTGCCATCTCTTTTGACAATGGCTTCGCGAAGTAATTTTTGAATATTTTCAGTTTCGCTTTTTAACATGGTGGTTTGGTTGGCCACACCGACACGTTGTAGGTGCTCTTCTGGGTCGAAGCCGGGAGAGGTTCCATCTACGAAGCGTTCGAGGAATTCTTCTTTGTCGCCGCCGTTGATAATGTAATCGATGAGGTAATTGGTGTCTGCAATGGTGAGAATGACAACGTAGTGACCATTCTTGGTGTCGCCCAATGCTCTAGATGCAGTCGCTCGGGTTTCTTCATGACCAGCTTTACCGTGAATGATTGAGGTGATACCTTCTTTGGCGTAGCCGCGAACCCTGCGCCATACTTTCATGACATCACCGCAGGTAGTGTCTATTACGTAAACGCCTTGTTGATCAAGCTTTTCCATGAAAGAGGTGGGGGCACCGAATGCTGGAACAATGACTACATCTTCTTCCTGAAGGTTGTCGTATTGTTCGTTCATTTGTTGCCATGGCAGTGAGATAATCCCCATTTCCTCTAGCTGTTCGTTTACCTCTGGATTGTGAATGATTTCACCTATGAGATAGATATTGTTCTCTGGGAAAACACGTCGGGAGGCATAGGCTAAATCGATCGCTCTTTCTACTCCGTAGCAGAATCCAAACTGTTTAGCTAATGTCACGGTGGTATTGCCGATGGTAATGCCACCGTTCATGACCTTGACTTTTTCAACTATAGAAGAAGAGTACTGATTGTTTACCTCGTCCTCTACTAGTTTCATTACTTCTGGGCGACGTACGTTCACTCGCTTTTTTTTAGGCCTTTTTACGTTGTCTGCTTCGCTCATTTGTCTTTGCTCTATGTATGCCTTGAGGGGAAAATATGCAAACTAGAATAGTGAGGATTTTGCAGATTTTTCTGGAAAACTGTCTGTGTGAATGTCTAGACTCAGCACGTTATTATATAGTTGTATGGTGAAATTTTGGCATTTAACAGTATCGTTTTTTGTAGTCGGTGTGCTGGCTATGGCTGTTGAGGCGGCTGAAAAATTCACGTTCAGAGATCATATTGAGCCGATTTTTTCTCAGGCTTGCAATAATTGCCATAATCCAGATAAGAAAAAAGGAGATTTGGATCTCACGTCTTACGCTAAGACAATGATCGGAGGTTCGGGAGGTAAGATTGTGGTAGCTGGCGATTCGGGAGCATCTTCCCTTTTTGGTGCGATTTCGCATACCTTTGGTAAAGAAATGCCTCCAGAGGGGGATAAGCTAAGTGCTAAAGAAATCAATGTCGTACGAGCATGGATAGATGGTGGGTTACTGGAAACGGATAAATCGAAGCCTAAATTGACAGAGTCTACTGCAATTAAGATTATAGCTCCCACTGGCGGGAAACCTGATGGGCCGCCTCCTATGCCTGAAGATATTTTGATGGAAAGTGTTCATAGCATCGTGAGACCTCCTGCTGTGACGACGATGGCAGCAAGTCCTTGGGCACCTTTGGTGGCGATTGGGGGAGAAAAGCAGATTGCATTTTTTCATACGGATACGCTGGAGTTGTTGAGCGTTTTACCTATTGGCAAGACAGTTACTTCGATTTCATTTGATCAATCGGGAAGGTATTTACTGGTGGGAGCTGGGATTGCGGGAAAAGAAGGGACGGCATATATTTATGAGGTGAAAACTGGTAGTAAATTAGCTAAAGCAGGGAAGCTTTATGATACGCCTCAGGCAGCGACTTTCACTGCAGATCTCTCTAAAGTTGCTCTTGGTGGTGCAGCAAGGCTGATTAAAGTTTGGGATGTGCAAAGCAGGGAGCAATTGTTTAATAAGAAAAAGCACACGGATTGGATAACTGCCATGAGGTATTCTCCTGATGGGATATTGTTGGCCAGTGCTGATCGTAACGGAGGATTGTGGATTTGGGAGACGGAGAGTGGTGAGGAATTTTATACCTTGAGAGGGCATCAAAAACGTATCACAGCATTGAAGTGGAGTGCAGACTCCAATTATTTGTTGTCTGCTTCTGAGGATGGAAATTACCGGATATGGAAAATGTATGATGGCAAGGAGGTGAAGCGTGTTACTGCACACGGCGGCGGCATACTCGATGCTGACTGGGGCAGGAATGGAGTTATAGCAACGGTGGGACGTGACAAGCGTGTGAAGCTGTGGAAATCGAGTTTTAGTTTGTTGAGAGACTTAGGTCCCCAAAAAACTTTGCCCACATCGGTAGCTGTGTCTTATGATGGTAAGCGAGTGATTGTGGGCTATCTTGATTCGATGCCGTCTGTCTGGGATATAAAGAGTTTTAAAAAAATAGGTGAGTTAGATGTCAACCCTCCTTCGGTAGACAAGCAGATTGCTGACCTTGGTGGGAAAAAATTACCAGCTGAGCAGCATAAGAAGATGCGCCATAGGCTAATGCTAGCCCAGTTAAATGCTGCGAGACTAAAGGCTGCTGAGGAAGCTAGTAAATTGAAGCTTAAATACCGTGAGACGCGATATAAGTTTAGTCAGGCTGCGAAACAATTGCGCAATATAAAGGAAGGGGATAGCTACCTCAGAAAATCTGCTGAACTGCAACTGTTGAAAAGGAAGTTGAACAATTTTTATCCTTTTTTACAGCGGGCTGAATTTCATGCTGATGCTACTGCCAGAGATTATGAGAAGGTAAGAAAAGTTATGGATTTGTGATAGTTTTCAGGATGTTGAGCTTGGCTTCTCCAGACATTTTCATGTTCATTTCATTTTCAGTTTCCTCGTCACTCAGTTGTATTTTTCCGGTGACAGATAAATCAGCGAAGTGGGTTAAGCTTCTTAAAATGGTGACTTGACCTTTCATCGCCGCGGTTATAGTGAGATTTCTGACTTCTCCTACGAATTCAAAATCACATTTAAGTTTGGCACACTTTTGGCCTTTGAAGTTTTCTAAGCCCAAAAAATGAAATTTTAATTTACCATCGGAAGGTATTGAACGATCTTCGCCATTATATCCTAGTATGGAGGCTGCATCTTCGGCATCAACTTCCCATTTGTCTCCTATTTTTCTAGGTTTGAGACCGTAGATACTTTTGAAACTGTTTTTCCTGTTGATAAATTCATCGACTTTCTCTTGCTGTTCTTGATTGAATTTCTCGTTTTTTGCTTTAGCTGTCCATTTACTATCTTTAACAGTCAGAATTATGGGCGTTTTCAGGAGAGGGTGTTGTTTTTTTTGATTTGCTGGAAATTTTTCCCCATTGTGCTCCATTGTTTCACTTCTTTGTTCAACTAGAAGTGTTTGTTCTAGGGTGTTCGGCGAAGTGACTTTGATCGAGAGTTCCTCCTTTTCTGTAGATCCGCCATTTAGGGTGTTCTTTTCTCCATTCGAAAAGGTGATAATAATTTTTAAATTGTTGATTACCATGGATTTTTCAGAGACCAAAATGGTTCCGACCGCAGGCATATAGTCTTTTTTATCTAAAAGATAGGCTTCGGCTATGGCTGAGCCAGAAGCGAGAAGAGAGGCTAAGAGCGGGTATAGAAATTTTTTCATACGGCAAATAATTTAGAAGTTGAATAGCGAGTTGTAAATAAAACAAATTTGAGTTGAGGGAATAATGCTTTGTGTGATTCTTGATCGACACGAGCTTGTTGTATGTTCATCTTTTTGGAGATGAAAGATAAAGCAATTAGCCTGTTGGGATCTTTGACGGAGGCTCATTCCGTGCCAGGACATGAAGATGAAGTGCGAGAAATTTTTGTAAATGAGCTGTCTGGGCTTGGCAAGATTTCAGCGGATAAGTGCGGGTCGGTTATTTGTGAGAAGGAAAGTGATGGTCCTCGTGTTTTGGTAGCTGGTCATATGGATGAAATTGGTTTTTTGATACAAAACATCACTGCTAGTGGATTTATCCAATTTGTCAGTGTAGGCGGGTGGTGGACACATACGCTTCTTTCCCAACGTGTTGTTGTGAAAAACCGTGCTGGAGAAAAAATTCTCGGTGTAGTTTCTTCAAAACCTCCACATTTTTTGCCTGAGTCCCAACGCAAGCAAGTGCTTCCATTGGAAGCTCTTTTTATTGATATCGGAGCCAGTTCAAGAGCGGAGGTTGAGGATGAATTTGGAATTCGGATAGGTGACCCGATCGCCCCTTCTAGCTCATTCACTTCGATGGCTAAGAAAGACTATTACCTCGCCAAGGCTTTTGACAATAGAGTCGGTATGGCAGGGACAATTCAGATGATGCAGGAGCTGAAGGGTGAATCATTACCAAACACGCTGATTTCTTGTGGAACGGTGCAGGAAGAGGTGGGATTACGAGGAGCGAAGGCTCTGGCTAACTTTGCGAAGCCTGATGTGGCTTTGGTACTAGAGGGGCCACCTGCTGATGATACCCCTGGATTTTCGCTGGTTGATTCTCAAGGGAAACTTGGGGGTGGTGTACAGGTAAGATTGTTTGACCCTACTGCGATTGGAAATCCGAAGTTGGCTGCATTGGTTACAGCTGTTGCTGAGAAAGAAGGGATTAATCACCAGATTACTGTAAGGAGAAGCGGGGGAACTGATGCAGGTTCATTTCATACTTCGAATGAGGGGATTCCTTCTGTGGTTCTCGGGACACCAGCTCGTTATATCCACTCTCACAATGCGATGATTGATATCAATGACTATCTTGAAATGGTAAAACTCGCGAAGGCTTTGGCTAGGGCTTTGGACGCCCCGACTGTTGCTTCTTTGACTGACTACTTGGGCTCTTAGTGATGGATCTGCATCAAGATATTGAGCGTGTACTTATCGATGAGAATGTCATTCATCATCGCATTGATGAGTTAGCGAAGAAAATTCTCAATGATAGCGTTGAAGGTCCGATTGTGGTAGTGACTTTGTTGAAAGGTGCGTTCGTATTCACAGCAGACCTTTTCCGGAGACTACCACTGAGGTTAGATATCGAATGTATCAATGTTTCTTCCTATCACGGGGGCACGGAGTCGTCAGGGGAAGTGAAATTTCTCGATAGTAAGTTGCCTGACGTGAAAGATAAACAGGTGCTTCTAGTAGATGATATTCTTGATACAGGCAGGACTTTGAATGCGGTATCTAAGGCTTTGAAAGCACAAGGGGCTTCGGTGGTAAGGACGTGTGTGCTACTAGCAAAAGATAAAGAACGTGCTGTCGAGCAGAGTGCAGATTACATAGGGTTTACGATCGGAGATGAGTTTGTAGTAGGGTATGGATTAGATTATCAGGAGAAATACCGCAATTTGCCTTATGTGGGGGTG
>JAVCKV010263024.1:0-15116 GCA_032274145.1 Herpochondria borealis
ATAAATAAAATAAATAAAATAAATAAAATAAATAAAATAAATAAAATAAATAAAATAAATAAAATAAATAAAATAAAAAAAGACGGAGATAAGGATGGTTCACTAAAAAGTTGAAAAAGCTAACGTTAAAATTAGAGAAAAATCCCAATTTTCTGGAGTATGTTTCCTGAGGTCAGGCGAGATTAAATCCATGTAAAAATATTTGGATAGTTCGTTTTTAGAAACTACATTTTAAAATCATGCGAGAAGTGCTTTCCATGAGTGGTATGAAGGGCCAAACAACATTCTCATTTAAGAGGAAATAAATTTATTTCGCTGATACAATCTGTATCAAAAAGATAAAAACGGGTCAGTAAAATAGAAAATGATGTTAATTTTAATGATTATTTTATAATTTTGTACTTAATGAAATTATGGCCGCACAATTTGGCACATAATAATAAAAACAGATAGAAAAAATGGCGGCACTGGGCAAACGCCCTGCACCAACCGGAACCGCTGGCCATCATCCATGCCTCGGGGACCTCCGCTATCGGAAGCTGAAAAGAGTTGTATCAAAAGACTCCATGGAGGTGGTAAAGGAGTCTGCTTTATCTTCAGACAGATTGGAAAGAGTAAGGGCCTCGTATCTATCTATTTAAAAAATCCTGCTGGATATGGAACTCGTCAACCGTCTGAAAGACCTCCAAAACTGACTTTGAGGAGCAAAAGGCAGATAAAAAGGATTATTTGCAGTGGAGGTTCAACCACAAGAAAACTCGCCCAGAGCCTTACCCAAACTTTGAGCCACTTTACTGCTTGGAGGTTCATTTTAATGGATGGAAATCTTGCGTACAGGGCTATGCTTAAGACCCTTAACCTCCTTCTGCGTCACATTGAAATACGGCTGCGCTGGGCACTTGGTAAAGATCACTGGACTACGCAGTGGGACCGCCATATTTTTTCAGATGAGAAAAAGTTCAACTTAGACAGTCCAGACGGATGAAAAAACTATTGGCAAGACCTAAAACATGACATAAGACCTTTTTCGGCAGGCATTCCGGAGGGGGACGCGGAAGGGTGTGGGGTGGTATTTCAGTGAAGGGGGACACAAGTCTGGGAATCATCAATAGAACTTTAAACAAACAGAAGTGCTAAGAGCTGCTTGAGGACTTCCTTCTGCCCTTTGCGTACTCCCAAAATGGCACGGGACGTAAAGATTTCATCTTTATGCAGGATAATGCATCCGTTCATTGCGCTCATCATTGCAAGGCGTGGTTCAAGGAGGCAAAAAGGAATTAAGGTCGGGAGATAGCGCCGGCCAGGGTACTGTTCTACCCTGGCCGGCGCTATCTCCTGACCTTAATCCTATCGAGAACATCCGGGGGGCTCTCGCTAAGGACGTGTATGCAAACGGGAGGCAGTTTCATTCAGTGCAAGCCCTCACAAGCTGTTAGGGATAGTTGGAATTCTATGACCACACAGCACCTCTCGCATTACATCAAATCTATGCCAACACGTTGCTTGAAGTTTGTGCAAGGTGGTGGGCGAAAGATTGCGTACTAAATTGCGTTCATTGTGCGTAAAAGGGTCGATCATCGCTTTTTTATTATTATTATGATACAGATTGGAAGAGGAAACTTTGACGAAGTTGGAAAATGTGTTCTATTGGAGCCAAATTAACAGATTAATTTATTTTTGATTATTTTTTATATTTTTGGAACAGACTGTACTGTTACAATCCAATATAATTACAATGCCTCCTTGCAAATAATCTCTTCCCTGAATGACGATAATTTCTACGAGATGAAAGTGAGGTACATCAGTTAAGCTGAAGAAAAAGTTGTTCTCACACTCGGACGACATTTATTTTCGAAAAGCCACGAGAAGTACATCTATTGACATTCATGCGGCTGCCATCCAGGTAGAACGGCAACAGTAAACGATTCTCCGAAACCATAGAATCACGTCACCTATTGAAAAACATTTCCCCTAACGTGAGAAATTCTTTGAGAAAGAGAAAGAAAAGGGGAGAATAGTACCACTTCGTCTCGTCTTACAAATAACAGCAGCTGTATCTGGCCTTTACTTATCCTCTTTGTCGAAAGTTGCGATTCCGACATTGAACATTTTCTTTCTGACTCAGGCTCTATCAGAGAACGAAAAAGACTTGTACTGGATGACTCTTCAAAAGTTTTGCGTATTTTAATGAGGGACCTTATCATAAAATCTTCTAGAATCGCTTCGAAAAGGGAATTTTTCTTGGAATGATGATTGTCATGCAAAAACCCGAAATTCCAAAGACGCACAGGAATGGCATGTAGGGTTTTCGAAGCACTCCTTACCGGGTCCAGCGAAGCTGGCAGAGACGGAAACCACTAGGGTTGTTTTCCTAGGATATTCTAGATGAAGTCGATATCTTCTTCTTACAGTTGGATTGGCCTGCGAAACAGCGGCAAGATGGGCCAGAATGGTTCTTCTTCCCAATGTGTGAGCGCCCTACAGTGTTTGCATCGTTCTGTGAATGCAGCCGGCGCGGGAATGCTGTGGTTTGGCGCAGGAAGGGAGAAAAGAAGGTAAAGGGATCGTCTCTGTGGGGAAGGGCTACCAGAGAGAGGAGAACCCGGGGCGAAAGAGGCGAGGGAAAGAGGAAAAATTCCAGAGGTTTCTGTATGTGTGTTTATTTTTTCTTTGTGGTACACCGCGGGGACGCCAGCTGCGGAGTTTAAGTAGGGTCTCTCTGCGTAGCCCTATCGCCCGGCGTGTGACGGTACCAGGCGCACCGCCTTCAAGCGTCCCAAATCGAGGGTATGGTTCGCCAGAAGGGGTCTTTGTGCGAGACAGGAGTGACTTGATACAGGGCGTTAAATATTATTAGACGCACCCCATTTTTGACCGTTTATAGAAATTTTTAGGAATTACGTAACTTCCCATTTTTCCTGACAAACAGATTGAGATTCGAGAGATATGGGCATCTTGCAAGAGGTATCAGGAATCTGTAGTATTTTAAAAAAATAAAAGGTTACCAAGAGGTGCGAAATATTAATAGATGTAATAAGCTCATTAGGCTATAATTAAGCACTAAGCACAGTGTGCGCCACTAGCAATATTAAAGCCTTTTCCTCTTTTCTCGGCGTCTGAACGAATTTCAAACGGTTCAACATCTTCCAACATGGGTTCAAGGCCTCCCCTGACAAGCTAAGAGAAGGGCTAAATCAAGGCCCTCATAGAAAAGACGTAGTTAAACCGATAAACTGCACGAAAGGTCTGGAGGTCAGAAAAATCTGTACGTAGCATCCTTTCAGACCCTCACAAAAACGAAAAGAAAGAAAACTGGTCCAAAACCAGTGATTTTGCTGTGAAAAAAGCGAATTATAGTGAGGATATCCATAAATACAGTAGCAAATGCGCGAAATGCCTGCAAAAAATTTATTTATGTTTCACCGTGCTACACATGCAAAACATTCTGCATGACACTGAGTTCCTGGATTTCTGCAAACCAGCAACATCAAATGCAATCAATTCAAAAGGACATAAAGGTCACTTGGGCTGATCCGCATGCTACTTGTCAGATGCAGCAGTGGGATATAGTTTTTTCAGACGACAACAAATTAAACCTCGATGGCTCGGACACCCTCAGCTTCTATTTTCATTATCTGCGGACGTATCCACTGATTTTTGAGGCATATAAATGGGGTAGCGGTGTTACTTTTTTGGCGTATTCTCTGACCGCGGGCTTTCATATGCCAAAAAGTACATAAGAACACTTGATAACTACTTGCTACCATTTAAGAACCGCATTTACACTGGGGAGCGAATTTATCAACTTTACACCGCTTCAATTCAAACTGCATCTGTGGCGAAGGAGTTGTTCAAGGAGAAGTCTGCGACCGTCCTAGACTGGCCCGCTAAAATTCCAGACTTGAATTCCATTCAGAATTTGTGGGGTAAGCTGGCGAGGAAATTTTACGCGAACGTGCGTCAGTTTTCGGCTGTGCAAGACTGGAAAGAATGAATTCTGGAGGAATGGGCGAATTTGGATCGGTCTTGCTTCTATAACCTTGTTAAGAGCATGCCAACCCACTGTGCAAAATTAATAAGGCACCACGGTAATGTATTAGACTATTAAAAGCGCTAATGGCGCGCACCTTTGCTTAATCCGAGCCTAATGAGCTTATTGCGTCTGTTAATATTTTACACCTTTTGGTAACCTTTTAGTTTTTTAAAATACAACACATTCCTGATACCTCTTGCAAGATGCCCATATCTCTCGCACCCCAATCTGTTTGTCAGGAAAAATGGGAGGTTACGTAATTCCCAAAAATTTTGATAAATGGTCAAAAAATGGGGTGTGTCTAATTATCTTTCGAGCACTGTAGGTGGCCCGCTTGCATCGCGCCCCTATTGGGCGCGTGCGACGCGAAGACGCTGCTGGAGGACCGGCTACGGTTTCGATGTAAGCAATAGGGTCTACAGTCTGGCATACTTGACAGTGCCACCTATCCTTGATTGGCGGGGCGCGGATAATGTCCCTGAGAACGGGGACTTGCTGTCTGGGTATCCGCGCCCAGTCAGGTGGGTGGTGGGGTAAGGCCTAGACAGACCCTCAACATTCAGTAAAGCGCTCGTTTCGCGTTCAATGTATCGTAGCGTAGCAGTTCGGTGAGATGATGGGAACATAAAATGTGTAGCTTTCTCTGTCGTTAAGAGCATAGCCACCGGTCGCGTGGTAAAAGACCAAAGTGTTAAAAATTTCGTGCCAAGTGCACAGATGTTATTTGTCGTGGTATAAAAAAGTAATTTAGCACTTGCAATTTTTAGCTCTCGACGAAACGGCCGCACCGGTATGATACAGCAGGTTCTAAATCTATCAGGGCTGAAGTGCTGCACCTGCGCAACACGATCGACGATGGATTTCGACGACGACGACATCTTCATTCCGCCTGCCATTGTAGGCGACCTGCTCGAGTGGTCCAGCGACGAAAATTGTCCGAAGCGGGTCCCCAGCGGGTCCGTGAAGTGCAAGAAGCCCAACATCATCCGCTATCATGAAGACGCTACCGCACGTCTTCATCGGCAGTACTTCTGCGACGCGCCAACTTGCGACAGCGAAAAATTCCGCCGCCGCTTTCGCGTGTCCAGGAGCGTCTTAAACAATGTGTTTGATGCGGTGACGTTGTTCGACCGGTACTTTAAGAAAAAAGACTGTACAGGTAAAGAAGGTATTTCTCCTTTTGTTAAAATAACCGCGGCGTTTCGTATAATTGCGTATTTTTTCCCCTGATACTATTGATGACTATCTGCAAATGTCTGCAGCGACAGCACGTGAATCGCTTTCCTGCTTCTGTACTGCAGTTATTGAGAAACTTGGTCCTACATATCTGCGCAACCCAACCGAGGACGATATCCGCACGATCTTACGCGATAACGAACAACGAGGTTTGCCGGGTCTGCTAGGCAGTATAGACTGCTGCAAGTGGCAGTGGAAAAATTGCCCCACTGCCTGGCATGGTCAGTTCAAGGGAAAAGAAAAGAAGGCAACTGTTACTCTTGCGGCAATATGCGACAGAAGGCTGTGGATCTGGCACGCGTTCTTTGGCCTTCCGGGAAGCCTCAATGATATAAATGTCGTAGAAGCTAGCCCGTTGCTGCAAAAGATCGCGTCCGGTATCTTCCCACCGCCATGTGAATACCACATCGCCGGTCTTCGTCGTAACAAACCGTACTGGTTTTGTGATGGAATCTACCCCCGCGCCCCATTCTTTATGTCTTCGATAAAGCAGCCGAGCAATGAAAAGGAAAAGCTTTAAGCGAAAGTACAAGAAGCTGTGAGGAAGGATAAAGAAAGGGCTTTCGGTGTTCTGCAAGGAAAGTGGCAGATCATCGTCAGGCCGTCCAAGTTTATGACGGTGAGCACCATGGAGATGATCGTCAAGTGTACGATCATTCTCCACAACATGTGCGTGGAGGAACGCACAGCGGAGGAGTTGGTGGAGGAGTCGTCAACAGAGTTGTATCAGGAGGGTGGAGGTGTGCATGCCATGTGGAATGGACTGGTCCGTCCGCACGGAAAAAACGTCGTTATTGCTGGAAAAGGCTCGGTTGCTGCCAAGTGCGAGACGTTGCGGTTCATGGAGAACGACACTGAGTACAAGAAGACGAAGAGGCTTCTCGTCAAGCATGTTTGGGACAGATTAGGTGAGGCAGCCATTTAGAAAAAGCACCAGAGTCGTCCCCCGCGGTCGGCTTCGCCTACCCTTGGGAGAAATTTTTTTGGTTTTGAAGGTGCCGTTCTGGCCTCCGAGACTATCGAGAGCGTGCGAGACTCGTCGATGGGCCCCAATTTTAAAAAGCCATAATGCTCACTCATCGAGAGCGACAACTATGTCGCCAAGAACATTCAGGCTCGAAGCATTATTCGCCTCGGTCTTCTCGACCCCTTTCTCAAGGTTTCCAAGTGCTTGGGCCTGCTTAAGCGCAAAGAAGCGCTTCGCCATATCCGAATCCGCGCCGCCGTGCCCGTTCGAGAACAACATAATCTCTTTCCGCCTGGCGATTTCGTCGACATGCTGCTGTTGAAGGCGCACAGCAACTTCGGCGAGCTTCATGCGCTTTGCACGAAGCATCTGGTCGGCCTGCTTCGCCTTGGCCTTCTGCTTGCCATCCGGCCGCTCGCGCTTGTTCGAAGACCTCTCTTCCTTCACTTCTTTCTTATCCTTCTTATGTTTCTTTTTGTCGTCTTCCGTGTTCGTCGAACCAGTATTGCTCCACGGAATGGACGCGGCTGCGAACTTCGGCAGACCGGGCAGTTCCTTTCAAGCAGCGAGAAATCGGAAAGCGGGTCCGACATCCTCGCGCGGGTGCTTGACGATCATCTTGTTGAACACGGCTGCCGCCAGGCGGATTTAGTCTTCCTGGCACACTCCGCTCTTGTTAAAGTTCTTGATGCTTTTGAAGCAAGCGGCAAACCGGACGCATTCTTTGAGCATGAGCTTGAACCTGGTCTCCACCGAAGTCATCGTGCGAACGACGGAGTATTTCGGCTTGCGCTCCTTGTATGCGTCGTAGATCCTGCCGTAGTACAGGTTCACCTTCTGATCCGATCCGACGATGGCGTTGGTACTGACATAGATATAGGCGCGCGCGATGGAGATATCCTCAGCAGTTGTGTAGTTGCTACCGCGACGTCCCTTTGCTCTGGTTATGTCGGAGGAAGATGAGTTTCTGGTGTTTTCCATGGTTGTTGTGCGGTTTACGAGCGATGGGGTATGGGTTGAGAGATCGGAAAAGGCGAGTGAAGGGCATCGTGGCGTTTCAGTACATTTTATTTTCGGATCTCCTACCAGGTTCGGTTTTCCCGCGACCTTCTCGTCTGCACACACTGAATTGTGTGGGTGCTAAAGTGCTAAAAATCAAGGGGTATATTATTGATTTTGCCCCCTGATTTTTGCCCCCGCGTATCAAATTATAGCATAGCACTTGCCGGTGCAGACATGCATTTCAGAGCCAAAGTTAAATTTAAACACTTTGGTCTCTTACCACCCAATCGGTGGCTATGCTCTTACGCTGCAAAAATACCGTGAAAGTGCTTTCGGCTGCGGGAATTTTCTAAAATGGAAGTAAGGAACGTTACTGTACGACTTTGAGCTACACTGCAGCGTTGTAAAGTACTGTGCCACACTAAATTCAAATAAAAGTACAGCACAGTCCGTCGCTACAAGGTAGTATACGGAACGCCAAGGCAAAAATTTAAAAAATAGAGACTATCCTCGACGACGTCCTGCGCGAGCGCGATGCCTTCCAACCCATCCACTCCGCCGTCCCGCACCTCTGTTCCCTGCTCGACACCCAAATAGCCCGCCTCTTCGACCCCCCTCGCCCCACCGACCGCCGCCCCGCCTCTTTCCAACAGCTCTTCCTCCACCTCCTCCACCTCCTCCTCCTCTTCAACAACCTCCTCCGCCCCGACCTCCCACCAACACCCCCACTACCTTGCCCACCCGCACCGGCATTACCATCACCAACAACACCACCAACAGTACCACCACCAACACTAGTCGGCTATATTACGCGAAAATACCGCCCCCATCCCAGCTGGAAACATGCCCAAGCGCCCGTTCCTTCCCTTTTATTCATCCTCCCCGGCCTCATCCACCGCCCCGCCGGTCGCACCCTCCTCCGCCACCGCCACCGCGACGAAAAAAACCGCGCCGCCACGCGTGTCAAGATCCCCGTTCCAGCCGACAATTACCCAGAAAAGAACATTGTGGGCCGACTCCTCGGCCCGCGCGGCACGACCATGAAGACACTTCAGCGCGACATCCGCTGCAAGATCATGATCCGCGGAAAAGGCTCCATCCGCAATGACAAGGAGCCCGACGTGCGCGGCAAGCCCGGCTGGTAGCACGCCTTCAACAAGCCGCTGCACGTCGTCATCGAGCTCGCAGAGCCGCTCGACGAACCTGCTGCCTCGACAGCGCTCAACCGTGCCAAGGACGCCGTCGAATTCCTCCTCGTCCCCGTGCCCGAGGAGCACGACGCTTTGAAGAGACTGCAGCTTCGCACACTCTCCATCATGAATGGCACCTATCGTGGCGCTCCCGCTAGCAGCATGGACCGTCTCCCAATCCCCTCCTTGTCTCCGTCTCTGTATCCTACCACTATAGCCGCTTCGTTCCAGCAACATCACAACCATCACTGTCACAACCTCACTCTTAACCAAAACCATAACCAAGCCCATCTTCATCACCAGACAATACCGCTTGCACCGTTGCCGTCGTCGTCACGCTCGCTCTCGTCGTTTGCAGAACTTCTCAACTCGCCTGCATTTCTGCATGACCCTTCTCTGCGGGCTCATGTCTTCTTGTCCCCGTTTAACGCCCTGCCTTCTTCGGACGAATAAAAATTTGCGCAGTCGGCTGGGTAGCACAACCGCTCTGTGGCACTCCACTCCGGTCCGCACTCGTCGCACCGGAACCTTTCCTTTGGCTCCGACTATGCAATCGACCGTCTCCGCCCGTCTCGGACTCAGAATCAGACTCAGTTCCAGCTTCAGTCGCAAAATCCGCGGCAGCACGGCGCTCGCCTAAGGAATGACACGGCAAACACGAGCAGCAAAAGCGACCACAACGGCTTCCATACTAAAAAACAACAACAAAAACAATGTCGCGCAACTGCAAATTCAGATGCAGTCGCAGATGCAGTCGAAGATGCAGATGCAAACCGGCCGCCGCTCACCACCTTCCGTGGCCACCAGTCCTAGAAACGCCTCAATGGGCGTGTCGCACAAGCTGGCCGCTCTGACGGTTTTTTTTTCAGCGGTGCGGCGTCGACGACTTTACCATGAGAGCTCGGTAGACGACACGCCCGAGTCGTCGTGCAACTCTGACAACGGAAAGAACGCATCTTCGTCCGTGCCGCAGGCCGGGTCGGCCGACGGGAAGCTTGCGTCGTTTTGCGGACGGCCTTTCACTTATGTCAAGTTGTCGTCGATCTCCCCGCCAGACCGATCGGACACGTCGCTCGGTGTCGGCGGATTCATCGGGCGCGAGTTTTATAACGACACCTTTTCCAATCATTCGCAGTCGCACACCCCGTGGGACCGCCCACACGAACAGCAGTCGCCACAGAATCAAAATCACAACCAAAAACAGCAGCTGTCGTCGTCGCAGCCATCGTGGTTGTCGGCGTCTACCTCGCCGGCTTTGTCCTACAACCTGTACTGGATGAAGAAGAGCAACTCGCCCGCCCCGTCTACAGAAGTGCTAACTTGCTCCATGTCAAGTGTAACTCCTATCGAATGCCAGCATGATGGCTACTGATATTTAGACCCGTCCGTCTTTCCTTCCATTTTTTCCTTTCTTCCTTTTTTTTCATCTATTTGTGTAGCTCTCTTCTCTGTCAAGAAGCTGCTGCTCCGTTGCCGAGCGTACCAGTCCAAGCGAGAAGCAATTACTACATTTTCTTCCCCCTTCCCCCTTCCCCCTTCCTCCCCCACACGGATGCCAACGCTCTTGCCACGTTTGTCAACTTGATCACCAATTTTTCCAATTCTTTTTGCTCAGTATTTTTTCTACCCAAAATCTTTCTATGTACCTGGTATTTCGCTTTTGCTTTTTTAGTTGTTATTTTTTTTCCTCTTCCTCTTTCTCGATGTTCCCGCTCGTTGTTTTCCTCGCGTCAAATTTCCTTGGGGCACTCGCCCGTTTCTAGTGCCGCACGAATCGGTGACGAGTGTGGACGAGATGGCGTGGAAACGAACGGTCGGTGGGCCGTCGAGCTGCGGAGGATGCAAATGGTGGGTTCAAAATCGGCACACGGGACAGGGACAGGGAAAGCGCGAATGCATCGTGGGTGTGAATTTCCACTAGGAATTTTTATTTTTACTTTTAGGAGGACGAGGCTGATAAAGAAGAGCCCAGCCTAGCCGAGCCCAGCCTGGGTTTCTTTGCAGCGCTACCTGCAGATCCCACCCTGTGCGGTGGCCCGGTGGCCCGCTCTTCCTCTTCCTTCCGCCCTCTTCATGATAATGGACTTTGTGGTCTAACAAATTTGTCCCGCATCCCCTTTCTACAGTTTCCTTCTTCCCTCCCTTTTTCAAGATTTTCTGGAATTGTTGAGGTACTTTGTATATATATATATATATTTTTTAACTGTCATTGAAAATCTGGACATGGTTGTTGTCATCTGTCTCTGCCATTGCTTCGAATCGGGGTGCGGAGCTGCGTGCGTGTGGTATGAAATGTGTGTGTGTGTGTGTGCATGAGAGAGTGCGGGAGGAAGGGAGCATGCGAGTGTGTCGGGCGGGTGGTTGTGTGGTGCGGAACGCGTGTAGAGTTTTGGGTCGTGTTCTTCCCAATCCCGCTACCGAAGGGTTACCGCTGCTTGTTACTCCGCACGAAAACTGTTATATATAGAAATGGTATACAGTAAGCAAATTGTAAGATATGATACTTTAGTGTAAAGCAACCATGTCGCCAACCACGAAACCGCTTTACAGTACTGCGCCAAGGACGGTGAGAAAATTAAAGTTTAAATTTAAATTAGAGGCACAAGAGCGGACCTTCACGCATCTGTGACTCCTCCCTTCACTTCTCTTCGTACACGACCCGGGTCTTCTGCTTCCGAAGCACACCGCTCTCTGCGCAGAGAGACATGGAGACAGTACGCCAACGGAAGCATACCTGTAGGCAGTTACCACTGTAATAAGGCGATAACATCGATGTAGCTACCGAGCTATTGCTTCTATCCGCTACGCTAATGTAGTGAGTATTCCTATAGACTCTAGTAGTCTTCAGATAAACCACCTAAGAAAACAGATTTTAGGAACTCCTTTTTATACGTAGCCAGAATTGTTCTACTACAGGTTTCTTAGAAGGCGGCGAAGGCGGAGGCGGCGAGCGAGACGGCGCGAGTGAAAACGGATGAAGAGCTGACCCGAGCAGGTCGGTAACGGAGCGATGCGTCCCGTTAAGGACGGCAATGTCACGCAACTGCGCCCTCTTGAGCAAGTCGCGTTCCTCCCTAACGGAGAAGAGAAGAATTCAACATTTTCTTCGCCCTGCTAAGCGTGCGTGCGGCTGTAGTATTGTCGGTCGCGTCAACAACCTCTATGACAACGAACAAAGGCTCATGGAAAACAAGTTTCCATCCAGGTTTGACGCGTACCTCCGCCTCCTTGTCCTTGCGGATCGACCCCTTGCCGCGAATCATGATGCAATACCCCGTGTCACATTCCCGTCGCTTGAACGTCCCGTCGCGTGGACCCAGGAGACGGCCCAAAAGTTGTAGTCCGTTTATTGCTCGGCCGGGATGCGCAGTTGCACGCGCTTGCGTACGGTTTGGCGGGCCGTGCTCGAGGCTGATGTCGAAGTACGTCCCATGCCATCCGTCGACATCGACATTGACGTCATCACCGCCATCGCGGGGCCACGCGGGGACACGTGGGGACACTTTTATGCCGTCCGCGACGGCGGCAGACGTTGCCGAGACGAGCGGGGTGGACGGGTGGTGATTGCCGCGGAGGGATTCGGGAACGATGGAAGGGGAGATGAGAGCGGGGCAGGATATTGCAGGGAAGCAGGTAGAGCGGAACAGGTAGGGATAAGAAGCTATGGGGCAGGAGAGAATGGGACTTTTGGAGTGGAGATTTAATGCAGGGAAGACGCGGCAGCGGCAGCGGCAGCGGCAGCAACAGAGGCGGATGTGTGTGCGGAAGTAGGGAGAGGTAGGGAGGTTTTTTGGGGGGCGCGGAAGAGGTGGGAGTTTCCGAGCGGGTGGTATTGTGCTAGAGAGGCCAGACGATCCGTGGAAGATGAGGTGAGTGGTTCGAGGCGGCGGACGGCGGCGGTGGCACAGGCGCGACCGATTTAGTGCTCGATAACCTTCCACGAGTTGGGGATGTCGGCCTAGAGGCTCTTTGCCTTGCGCACGAGCTCGTCGAGGTAGGCCGAGAGTATCTCTGCCTCGCGCACGAGCTCGTCGAGGTGGGCTGAGAGTATCTCTGCCTCGCGCACGAGCTCTTCGAGGTGGGCCGAGAGGCGATCCATGAGGGCTGAGGTGAACTAAGGTGAAGTGAGGAAAAGAGTGAAGTAAAGCGAAGCGAATCGAAGAGAGGTTGAAAGGGAAGTGAGAGTAAAGTGAGTTGAAGTTGAGGTGAAGTAGAGGTGAAGTGAGGAAGCGAGGAGGACGAGGAAATGGAAGAGGAGCGGACCGGGGGAGGGGGAAGAGTAGAAGGGGTAGAAGGAGGAGAAGGAGAAGAAGGGGGGAGGAAAAGATAAAGGAGGCGAGCAGCGGGGATTGGTGAGAGCAGTGGCACAGAGGGGCGAGCCGTTGTAGAATGAAAGGAGGGGCAGCGAGGTGAGGAGAAGTCGGAAGGTGGGGAAGAGAGGCAAACCAAAAAGGAAACGAAAAGGAAAAGAGGTGAGCCCGTTTTACACGTGTCAACGAGCGTGGTGCGAAAACCCGCTCACGAGCCGCCGTTTTCGCGGGGGTGGCGACCACTGGCGTCGTCGTCGACGGTCAAATTATTTCTGCTGTGCCAGTGCCAATAATCGCACTGCCCGCGCAGCAAACGGCGGTTCCCATGGATGACAAGCGACCGGGGAAACTCGAAACGAGGTCTCCGTTAATATTTGCTGTACAACAATAACATTATATATATATAAAAAAGGCGCCGCCGTTCACCATCCAAATACCAAAAATTGAAAGGAAACAATTGTTCACAGATGCAGCATGGCACATTGCACGGGCAGCTATCAGCTACGACCGGTAACCCACGGCTAAATGGCACAGCGCGCTATGCAGCCGCATCCCCGAGAACGTGTCGACGCGGCACGTTGCATACACTGTAAGGCCTGAAATACTTTGACGCCGCACCACAACGTCCACTAATGACAGCCACCGACCTGTTAAAATCCGAGTCTAACAACCGGTTTAGCAAAAATGAGAGAAAATCCTCAGAGAAAGCAAATTTCGCCAACCTCCCTCGAACCCCCGCCTTTAAAGTTCACCTCTATTTATCCCCAAAAGTTCTACTCACGCAGTGCCACAGTCGTTCCACAGCCGCATCAATCATATATGATATGAGTGCACATGTATATAAATATGACAAATCATCTCTGTTATTATTCTCGCAAAACTCACATCTATACTGTACAGCCATCCAATTTCAAAACCCAAACCGCTCGCCGTCGTACGACAGCCGCAACCGAACGCCTTTTCCCGTCTCCAGCTGCGCCAGCCTCGCATTCACCTCGTCATGCAGCCCGAGCGAGCACTTCATCCCGATCGCGACCGCCTGCTTCGCCCCGAGCGACAGGTGCGACCCGTTCCGCTCCCCATTCAGCACGTCGACCAAGAGCAGATCGACCCGCTTGAGCCAGCGGATCCATTTCAGACTGGCGGCCGGCAGTGCGTGCAGGTTGCTCATATAAAATACTGTTGCGATGCACCGTTCAACCCGGATGACAAACTTCATACACACGTGCTCGCCACTGTGCAGCATTGTCACTGGATTCATCTCGATCGCCGCGTCTGAGACGGGATTAAACGCTTTGAAGTAGCGTTTCTCGTGTTATGCCCTCCACTCCAGCGCCGCCACCTGTCGTGCAATGTCCTTCTTTATGTTGTTATTGTTCTTCTTTTTCTTCACCTTTTCGTCCTCTTCCTCCTCGTCATCCACCGCAGGCATCAGGTACGGAAACACGTTGCAAAACACCGCCGTCGTCTCCTCTTTCAGATACACGGGCGTCGCTCCTCCACCCTGCGTCCACCGCTCCCGTCCCCCTGTGTCCACCTTACTTGTCCCCTCCTCCTGAATAAAGCGCGCATCATCCAGCCCGAGGATTTTGTCAGCATGACCATGGGTGAGTACGATTGCGTCCACCGTCCGCAAGCCAAGGGTCAGAAAGTTCCCGCGCACCGTTTTGCCGCAGTAGATCAGCACGGTACGTCCGTCTGCACGAACGAGCGCGCTCTCGTTGCCACGTCGGTTGCGAAAGCCGGGATTTTTTAGCACGTCGTGGCATACTGCGCACCCGTCCCCGCTTCCGCTTTTCGGGTTGTTGTTATTGTTTTTGTTGTTGTTGTTTTTGTGGTGGTGGTGGTGGTGGTGGTGGGGCACGGCGTCCGAACGAATTATGCAGGAGATGCGTGGAATGCCCGTCGGCACAACCAACCCGAGGATCACAAACTCGGTCGGCCCGTCCGCGGGCGTCAAGGAAGGGGGCGGGGAAAGTCGGGTCATTTCAGTAGACGCGGTGGAATGCGCGACGCATTTGCTTCTGCAGCAGCTGCTGCTGCTGTTGCTGCCGGTGGTAATACCGCCGTCGGCTGCATTCATGGTGATCGACGCTGCGGCGGCAAAGGCGAGCGACGGCAGCGACGACAGCGACGGGGTTTACAAGGCGGGTCGGGGAAAATCGTGCAGACCGGGATGGGCGGAAATAGGGCACGGGGGCGGCAACATGTAGGCATGGAACCATTTGGAGGGAAGCGTGATGAGGTTGAGGCGTTGAAAAACACGGGTGAGGGCGAAGGAGAGGATCTGTGCAGAGTACCTGTACTGCGCCAGGTGAGGCGGGGCCAGGTTGAGGTAGAGAGAGACAGAGGGAGAGGAGAGAAGAGAAGAGAGATCT
>JAVCKV010263134.1:0-15111 GCA_032274145.1 Herpochondria borealis
ACACTATGGTGCACTATACATGGTGGTGCACCACTGTGTATGATGTGGTTTTAAACCACTGTAAAGTGGTACAGTGGTGCACCCCCATGTAGGGTATGACGGTACACCACTGTACGCTCGTACAGTGGTGCACCGTTATGTGTGACGCAGTGCAACCTCACTGTAAAGCCATACAGTGTGGCATCGGCTTAGGGGTTTCTTCAGCACAGCAGTGCGAAGCGGGGGCCACTGTATGGCTTTTCAGTGCAGTGGCTACTGTATTTCAGTACTGCATTACAGTAGATGATGACCGTTGCGATGCAAAGGCCCACCGACCGACGTCGCGTAAACGTGTACGCGATGCTTAGTATCACTTAAGCAGCCGGGCCGTCAGCGGACGTGCCTGACTACAGTATGTAGCGGGCCCCCCATTTTCTTTCCCTGCAGAAAACTCAAGTTTACTGCATGCTTCCTCGCCTTCCGGCCCCTTTCTTCCCCTATCTCTAGAAATCCCTCTCACCCGTTCTTCAACGAGTTGAGAAGCGCACGGTCCTGGCCACCTGGCTCACGTCCGCGCTGGGCATGTTAACATGCGTAGCTGTGTGAGCTTACACACGCCACTCGGCCCCTCCTCCTCGCCAGCTGTCTAATGGTCCCCAGATCCACCTTCCTCTTCCGTCACTCTCTCGGTCGTTTGCCGACGTCGAGCCAGCCCCGCGTGGTATCACAGATCTCTCACTGTGATACTACATTCATCGCGTCCGCGTTCGCGTTCGGGGTCTTGGTCGCACTCACGCCGCGAATCCGAAGCCACGTGACCGGCTGAACTTCCAACCACATCTCGCGGACCCGGAGAGGGTAGCCCAAGAGGCTTTTTAATAGGGGCCTGATAAGGCGTACCAGGATGAGAAGGACCCGGGGTATCCACACACGCCGGAGTCCCTGCAAAATCAACCGATAAATTGGATAATGGGGACTCCGGCGACTGATAACGGGAAGTTCCAGTTGCATCCTTCGCAACACCAGGACAAGCGTATTTACCTGGCGGGGCCCAACCAAGCGATTTGATCATAATAGTATTATTTCCACGTGGGTGGCCCGGAGGAATCTTACGCACCGCATGTTCCAACGCCTGCGCAACCCCAGCTTCAATGCGCTCCCGCGTAAGCGGGATAATGTAGAATAAGATATCCCCGAAACCGACTCGACCAGGTGTGTAGTATTTATGGCGGGGACGCAAGTCATTGCTCGGGCGATGAGACCTCTCCGCAGGCACGGAACCCCACTTGCAGTCCTTCATGAGCTGCAAATAGTCGTGCAGGTCCTGAACTTTCTCACGCTAACCAAGAACCAGTGACAGGAAATAGAGCTCTCTGATTTTGCGGATCAAAGTCGCGGAAAGCGCCCATAGCCGATAGTTGTCGTACGCGTCCCACAGGACGTACGCAGCCACTCGCCCGGCCCACTCCGTGAAGAACATCAACCACTAACCGGACTGCCCGCTGCGCAATAACTCCGCTTGGCGGAACGTAAGGACCGTCGCCAGCTCAGCAAAAAACCCTCGCGGGACCTCCACTTCGCGCCAGCGATTATCCACCACGACGAAACGTTGCGCAGGAGCAGTGTCAGTCAGCATCGAGTATTCAAAATGTTTATAAGGCAGCAGGTAGCCCGTCCGGTTTATCTTCTTCCGCTCCGCACTGTCGAACTCGGAGGGAACTCCGTAAGGAGCAATTATCGACATAACTGAACTCCAACGGGAAAAGACACCTCTTGAAGAGAAGAACGTCCGTATGAACGGAAAATTACCCTTCTCTCAAGCGGATTTCTTCAGGAGATACCTCGTTCATCCGCCGGAAGTGATAGAATTCGAGAAGATACAGAGTCGCCGAACAGTACATGTCTTACGACTCCGAGGAGGATACTGACGGGAACACCTTCAAAGTTGATGGTACATGAGACGCATTACATTCTGCTGGCGACCGCTTGAGAGCCTCAAAAGCCGGCACGCAACTCCATGTCATGCGTTATAAGGACGGTCGTCCACAACCAATTTTAAAACGCTTCTACAGGAACTTTATTGGGTAACCAGCCGTGGGTAACGTACCGACTCACGACGAAAGTATCAAACACCGCGTCCACGTGATAAGAGCATCGCGTTGGCGTCCGATTAAATTTAGTTCAGACAATTAAGGGTCGCCGGTGAAGAGAACGTCGCTCGCGCGTGGGTGCTGTACAATTTCTTGTGGTGGTTCACATCTGAGATATACTTGGTATACTTATGGTCACCATAATCTGCTGCAGAAGGTGCGGACGCGACGGAACTCGCGCCAGTGACCGACGAAGCACCTGCACTGCAATTTGCAGCAAAATCCGCGAAAGCGGAAGCGGCATGACCGAGAGTGGAAGCTGGGGTGCCAAAAATCCCCATGGTGACGGGCGGCTGCGACGGGACTCTCTTCTTAGCCATCCGAGCGGCATCGGAACGTTTGGACGAAGCGACCTAACTGGACTTGGGCCGATTCATCGCTGCGACGAACTTCTTAAGGCCCGAATTTACACCAGCGGCGTACTCATCTGCAGCCACTGCGGGCAAAAAAACCTTCGGGCTGATGGTTTTTTTCAGCGGGCATGAATAAGAGAGCTTAGAAACCTAGAGACATATCTATGGAGCTCGTGAGAACGTCCCGGTCCGGGTACGATAGGAAGTAGGGCGAAGGCCTTAGTCACTGATTGAGCGGACGAAGCAGTATCTGATGGGATCATATATACGAAACGAATGCAAAACGTAAGAGGGATTCAACTTTGGTTACATATTGTAAACGCGGAATTTTTCTTGCTTTTATCCAACTCACCCATACAGGGCTCATACCTCAAGTCAATAAAAGCCAATCTTGCGGATACCGCTCGAGGGTCGGAGGAGTGTGATCTTTTTTCACCACATCAGCCCATTCCAACACTCGAGCAGGGGCCGATGTTTAACATTGGTATTCACCGGTCTATCTGCGCCCAGCCGGAATCTGGTGGTGTAACCAACTATGTATTTTGTGGATTAGGCCCTTTTTTGTGTGGTGTACGATTACGACTATGGTTACATACTTACAAAGCGTTTATCCCTACCATGCTCAGTTTTTTAGACTACATGTGCACCCACCTCGTACTTTAGAATTTAAGAGGGGTTTTTGATTCCCATAGCGACGAGCAGAATAAGCGGTAACCTACTTATCGAGTTTTCGTCCCTTCTAGTGCAGAGCGCGACGCCCCGTTTGTCCTAGCTCCTTCTTCACCTGGTCCCCCGACTTTGTCGTTCTATCGTACGTTCACAGCCAGTCCCTTGATCTGTCCACAACGAACGCTCTCTTTTTCCTTCGTCTATTTCCTCGTCCCCAGTGAGCGCGACTTTCCCCTATACCCCCGTCCCGTGCTTCGCGTGTCGAGCGCCGCGTTCCAAAATCCCTGTTCCCGTTTCGAGACGCCAGCGAGCAAGACTGACCTCCCTCTACCCCCGCATCCCAGCACCAGATTGTTTGCTGTCCCCACGTACCTGTACAGAGCGCCGAGCGCTCTCTATCGTCCATTTTACGCATCATTCGCCCTTATTACCACTGTGAGGTATTTATAGTTCCGTTACCTAGTCAGTACATTTCTATTGCAATAACGAGGCCCCTTTCACGGGAGAAGCTGCTATCTGAACTAACTAAAATACTACTCAGTATTACTATTCTTGTATACATGTTGTATATATGGTGTAGTATCGCACACCCCTACGCGGTATACACTCCGTGTTGGGGTGTGCGATACTATACCGCCGAACCAAAATTTTGGATAGATCGACGACCAGGGGGTCCATAAGGTTGATCACTACGGACTTGCTTGCTTTTCAGCACACTGCACTTAATACTATGATGTAACACGGGTTGATGCGGTACTTGGAGTATGATTTGAAGGCCTGTATGATGTTTGCGTTGAACTTGCAGTGATGCTTTGGCGGGGCGTATTCCTCCTTCGAACCGAGTTCAGTGTTTTAGCACCGGCAAACACACTATCATGCCTACAACCGAAAACAAATCGTATCGCTAAACCAGCTACGGCATAGGCAGGGATGCATTTATGGGGCTAATCGCGTCGTCCAGTACGGCACTGGCACTCTATATTGCACTGCAGCTTGGTCTGGTCTCTTGAATCAGAACAAAGTAAACTTCTGAGTCGGACGTCGTCAAACCGTCATGACTGGCCAGATCAGCTCGTCGAACAATTCCGAAAATTAGAAAACGCAACTTCTGCTCCGTTGTTAAATTTCCAACATTCTCACCGCAAGATACGTGATAATAATTAACCTACTTATTTCATAAATCGAGGAAATGAAATGAATCAACGTGTTCACAGACCGTATTAAAGAGTTATGGTCACATTGTTTCAATTCTGCAGGAACTTCCCTTTTGTATTATATTGCAGATACCCGCCTGAGTTTGTGAAATTGTAACACCTTTAGCTTTTATTATTATTTTCTCTTCAATGGCGCTGACGTCGCTCTACGCGCACGCACATCTAAAGTAACGTACTTCGGACCAATTTTGTGTCGCAAGGTAATTCACCCCGTAGCAATGTTGCTTTCCCGTCCCAAACTCGAGTTTCATTGCAAACGCTCTCCTGTATCCTCCTTCTCTTTTTCCCTTTTAGCCCTTAACGTGCCTCTTTTGCTTCATACTTTTGCGTCCGTCGGTCCCCTTCACCTCAGCGTTAACAGCGCATGCTGGCTTCCTCCCCTTCGCACCCTTGTTGTCCTCGTCTGCAGCCCTTTTTATTTCCTCTTTTTCTGTCTAAATACATTCTTCAATGGTCAATATGGCCATATCCGTTTCCAGATTTTTTCTATTGAAAAGTAGTAATCGGTGCTTGTCTTTGTTTGGTTTTTCTGAATATTTCTACTGAGTTTTTCAGCCCTACTTCGTTATTTTATCTTCAATATGATAGTCTAAGATCTTTTATTGTCCTTTCGCTTTCGAAAAAAGTATGAACCACGGCCTTATAAAAATTCAGTCATCGAGCGATTCCGACGCTTGAGTGCCTTTCAGAATTCCAGTCGGTTGAATTGTGACTGTGGTAGAAAAATGCATTTCAACGTAATCTTGACGACACTGCGAATTTCCAACTTGGCTAATTTGTCGAATTTTTTTTCAGACAACGCCTTCATTCAAAACATACACATTTATTACCTACAGTATTTACATACGTAAATAAGTATTTTTTAAACGTTATGAATCATTTTTAGCATTCAACCCTGGACGGTGTGGTATAACCGTTGTAAGCGTTTACTTGAATGACATATGTACAAATTGTCCTTCTTGTTCATCCGAATGTTCACGTGTTGTAACAAGCACAACAGAGAAGGAGCTAACTTCGTCACGTTGTTTAGTCCTAGTCAGTCCAGCCTTCCAGTCGAAAAGATGAATTCCATCGATACTTGCCATAGGAAAAATAATGCCCGTTTCAAAACGCGGTGGGGGTAACATCCTACCACACGTATTGATGACGCCGAAGGATCACAAGGTGAGATGTAAACATGCATCCTGGGTGGTACGAAGGGGGTGCAGCTATGTACCAAATACACATAATTACAAGGGACTCTGCCTGTGTCGTGCGAAGAGGTTGTCCAGAATGCACACACGCATGTACTACAAAAAACACGCACGCATACACGCATACACGCAAGCATACACTTCCATGTTTCGACTGCAGTGAGCATGTGCATAAAAAGTGGAATGTTTGTATGGCCTGCTTATATTAAGGCAAAAAAACTGTTTATCAATCCCAGTACAGCACAGCATGTGGTTAGTAAGGGACATGACCGTTGATACACTCAGGATAGTTTGTGACGTACACACGAGCGGATATGTCTAACCAGGTGCATGCAGCACCTGACAACGCTTTGTCGACACGCAGGCAGGCGAAGGCGTCGAACTGTATATTTCTGAGCTGTTGTTTTCGAGTGATTGGTATGAAGCGGGAAAGAAGGCCACACTGCAGAAGTATGAAACGACAAGCTCTTGGTGGCCCTTTTAACAAAGTGACCAATTCCACCCAAACATCGAGGTGTGGCTGTCAGAGTTGCCTGAAGAGGAGAGTAACCCTAACCCTTTACCTGTGATTACCTACTTGTTAATGTGTAGTGCGAAAAGAGGCAAGCCATGTACAAATTTGTAAATATAAGAGAGAGAATTGACAGTATCTTCGTACTGTGAAAAACCTAGGCGCTCTCTCTTACCAGAGAAAAATAGTTTCGCGGCCTCGTGAAGAAATCATCGGGACACGGCCCTTGTGCAATGGTCACTTATGAAAGCCCACCTTGCACATGCACAGCACATGTCTGGCGCGCACGCCGCCCAAACTTAAGACGAAAACGACCCTTGCCGCCAGCAGCTTCAGCAGCTCCAGCAGACCTAGCAGCTCTGTTAAGTGACTGCCTGGCACGGTGCTTAAACGATGAAGAACTGGTTTCGGGCTCTTGATACCCAAGTGGCGTCTTTTTTAAGTACTCAAACTATTCAGGAGGACTTGGCTTCAATGCCCTTGTTGATTTTACGCCGAGTTGTCATGAGGCAGGTAGAAAAAATAGATGTATAAACATGAAAATTATACAGTTTGAAGGTTTTCAGCAAACCTGTTTTTCTTCTGTTTTAAGCAAGTTTAGCGCTGAAGCTCGCTCCAATTTGCAAAGCAGCTGGGAGCATTTACGAAATCTTTTTTTTTTACATTTCTCTCACGATTTTCCGATGTTGAACACCAACAAGATCATGAAAACAGCACAAATGATGTAGATTACTCTGATGGGTTTACGATCAGGCTAATAAAACAGGGAAAGAGACACAATCGTGTGAAAGAATAGTGCAATCCACGTATTTGCGCTTGGTATCCGCAAGTCGGAGAGTGCATCACAATAAGACATCGACGAGTGGTGGTAGCATTTCGACTTGAGGTGAGATGGCTTAATATCTCAATCATTTACATTTGCAGCTCTAAAGACACAAAGACACAAAGGCACGATAAATCGAATGAATCAAATGATTAAGAAATTGTGTATGTACCAAGGTGGTAGTAAGGCTAAACGCATTCCCATTCGTTAAGACGTTCAAAATATTCTAAAAAATGAGAATTGCGTTGTTTTCTTTGAGTATTCCAATATTTTGATATTTAAATTTAACTAATTTAGTTTTATTTCCTCTTCTTGCATCAAACCCCAATATATACGTAAGTCAAGAAGTGAATTTCATCATCAATGGCTAAAATGAATAAGTTGTGATTATCACTGGTTTGCTCGTGCAGATCATGCCAACAATTTACTGCAGCCTGCAAGTACGTAAAGTAGATATTTGTCAACTTCGTGCAAGCATGGCACAAGTACAACTTAAACTTAATATACTTTCCACTAAAAAAATGTAAATCTTTGGGCGTTGCAGGATTGATGTCAGATAGCGCAATAGAGTGGAAACGTCCCATTTGTGAGATGTGTGCGCCCTGGGACTGACGTGATTAGTAATTATCCAAATTAACAGAGAACTTACGCCAGCAAGGCGTGATAAAAATCAAGTCTTCAGCCCAGATAATTGCAGTAACTACAGCTTATCAGATTTCTGATCAGGGGGTGTAATGTATCATGCTGAAAAGCGGCGTATTGGTGAATTGGAGTACACAAAATCCGTACGAGCCCCGATCGTAACCTGTCAGTGCGCATTCTTCGACACTTCTCGCGAACTGCCGATCATCTCTACTGAAACGCAAAACGCTCCTACTGCTCCTCCAAAATCCCCACATATCATTGAACGCGTTCCCGCTGCGAAAAACTCCATAGCGAATATCTCCCATGCTCAACTGGAAGTCGTACTTGCTCCTCAGCAGTAAAAACCCCGCTCTTTATCATTTTTACAATCTCTGCGCGAAGCCCTCGTGTGCGGACGCAAACATTTACCGATGAAGAGGACCTCATCTTGATAAGAGAAGTTGCAGATGCAAAGGCCCATATGGCTAGGTTTGCGGAAACTGGAAGGCTTTTTGAGCGAGCCGATATAAGCGAAACCAAAAACGGGCGTGTTAGTGGCAAGCTGACATGAAAATATGTACAATAAAGGTACAAACGTCTGCAAAATGTTCATGTGGGAGCTTGCAGCTCGAAAAAGCGCGTGTCAGGAGTCTGTTAGATTGTCAGAGAAATAGAGGAGTTTCTAAGTAGCAATAGAGGCGCGATGCGGATAAGGCTGCGAAGAAGTAACAAGGGGCAGAGAAAGATCTTGTCTGTCAAAAGTTGATTTTTTATGGCCACGAAGCCCGCCGTGGGTGGCTATAAACTGGAGCCGTTCTCTCGAAAAAGAACTAATTCGGAGGGTTTTGATGTTGTTTCAGGAGTCTATGAGATGGAACAGTTCGATAAGTTCTTCTACAACACTTAAATAGCCCAAATTGAACTCGACCGTAAGCGAATGGAGATTGAAAAGGAGATTCACGAAATCAAACGTAAGGAGCGCAGGAAGGAACGAGCGCAAAGTCTATTGGGGTTTTAACTCACCAAGATGAATCTCTTGATTGAAGTCCTTGTTAAGGACTAGGTTTTCCTGCGCGACGGTACACTGTTATTACGTAAATTCACGCTTTGACCTCTGAAACATTCTCGGTGAATTCTAGTCCCTTGCATTCCGTGGACAGTTTCCTCGCTCCTTTCGAGTATGCTGAGGGGCGATTTTTTTATCAAATTTACATCCTTTAATTTAGTTTTTCTCATCCCTGATTTCGTCATCTAAATACTCATCAAGAGATGGTTGACTGCAGAGGAGAGGAAGTACCCAGCGATCATGTTCTAATAGAGGCAGTTCTTTTCGTTTGTTAGGAACATTTTCAGGACTTGCAATAACCCGACCGGTGCCTGCAGACCCTCCATATTCCTCTTGATTTCAATCATCTGAAAGTGTTACTTGAACTCTTTTAAAAACAAATCAATGTTGATGCGTCCTCCTGACATCGCCTTGTTAAACGCGTGCTGCTCGCAAGTAAGATTTTTCCTCTGATGAGGAACCTCCAGGTACCCTCATCTCTTGTACCCTGAGTCTCCATAGATACAATAAAGAGCCCCACTCACCACCATCTAATCATCCATCGCTTCTTCGATGCTTCTTTTAGCTTACAACTTCCATGCATGCCTCCTTTTCCCTATAAGGACCATTCCCATGTAGATGCAGGCCATTTGGGGCGCTTACCACTTGACACTTAAGTCAATGCTTGCATTTTTGCCCATTGTACGCCATTAGTTGCTCTGGATGCCCAAAACTCTGGCGGGTTATGGCAAAACTGTTCCGTCAATGAATCGAACGCACGTTCTCAGAGAGCAATTCTAGCAATTTATATCTGTCGTGGATTCTTGCGCTTATTTTCTTAAACTCCGTGTTGCGTTTTCCACTAACAAAGACGCCAAGAACACATAAATAATTCTCAAAACTCTCCCAGGAGAACTCTTGGATAGATGGGTAGCATGTTTCTAAAATTTCATCTCCGCGTCCGCCCATCCCACATTCGAGGCCAACTGATGCAGAATTTTCCAGACCTTGTTTATGAATTCTGTTTTATACCTGTTTCTGTGGGTCTTGCATATACTTTCCGCTATCCCCATGGCGCTCGCTACATATGTGATATTCTCTGTTCGAAACCTGAAATGTCACATTGTCTCTGCTTCGCAAATGTAGTTAACCGAGAAGTTTTTAGAGGATTTTAACTTACCAATATTGAGGGAAAGGCAAAGTTGCTCTTCGAATTTCATTAAGTTGCTTTTTGGGTGAAATCAACGGAAGTGGAACGCAATGACATTCCATCCTTTCTTCTTGCTATGACTTGCAGAATTACGGCCCACATATCATGTTGAGCCATGGTCCTATTCTTCTGATTGTCACACTGCTGGTGAAAATGCATGATTGGGAGAAACTGTGATGTGTAGGGAGGAAGATTTGGAAGAAGAATGTTTCAGTCACAGTGCGGAGTCCGCAAAAAAAATTACTGACGTATGCACAGAATAGTTTTTGCGTAAACGCGTGGGCAAACTTCATTTGAAATATTTCGTTAGTTGCATTCTTGCTCGTTTTACTCACATCTAGCTCACATCCAGGCTGAAGTTTACGCGGCATAAGTTCTGAATTGTGCGCAAATTGTTGTCCACATAAGCAGATGTGTAAACATTTACACGTAGTGTGCTGGGAGGTTGAAAAAGTATATCCAATATATAAGAGTACGAAACATTTTTGCAGTCAATAGTGTACGTGCCGATGTAGTATCTCAGCTCGCTCTCCAAGCGATTCAAATGATTGAGCCGTGAGTCCAGCATATGAAAGTAAAAATATTAAGAAACCCAATTTGCGGACTTTTGGTACCACATTGAACTTTCAACATGAACGACTGCACGTAGAAGAGCCTCAAGTTGGTGAAAGATCCTCCGGATTTAAAACCATCAGCTATAGGTACGTAGATCCCGTGCAAGGTTTTGTACATGTTTTAGGGTTTCGCTTTCTAGAGAGTGTAGTGCCTTGCAAGCAAAAAAAATTGAAAGGCATACTTACAAATAGTTCTGTGTATTCCTATGCTCATGTACTGTCATGCTCATCTTTGGTCGGGGCCACTCTGGTCGTCAGTTCGAATTACATCGATATTTTCCAGGTGGACGAAGAGCTTGTTTTCAAGCGCAGTGTCAGTAGCAGTCTGTGACACCCAGGCGCTCGCTCGTAACACCGTGGAAACCCCATGTGTGCTGGCCCCTCCACGCGTACCGTCGCGAAGTACGCGTGGCTCATCTTTTTTTATTCGAGCCTATCACGCTTTTTACCTCACCGGGTGAGAGGTATTGCAGTCTAGTCTGCAACACGGGCTAGCCTAACTTCCTATGGCTACATTCAGGCCTGGCCGCTTAGTCTCCTGTTTCGAGCTATGTAGTTCTGTAGTGGAGCAAGTTCTACCCTAACTTCAAAAGTCTCACTGCGAAAAGTAGCAAGTCATGATGTAAAGGTATAGCGTAGGGAGTCCTAGACTACTGTATACTATAAAGGGATGCACCCTGCACCAAGCTGGCTGACCATTCGGAAGACCAAGCGCAGTGGTGATCGACCATCCTTCTTACCTTGCTTCTCTCTCTCGCTCGGTCTCTCTCTCTCTCTCTCACACCCTCTCCCCATCTACTTTTATACGCTTCCTCCTTCCTTTACAACCCCAATTGTGTCACCAGCCTTGTTGCCCTATTGATGACGCCGTATGGACTGCAAGGTGTGATGTAGGCGTACTTTGTCGGCGGAACGATGAAAAAACTCTACATGCGCAATACACAGTACTGCAGAAGACATTGTATATGACGTGCTAGGAGTTTGAAAAGGAGCCAAAACTATGGGTACTTCAACACACACGCACGCACGCACAGGTATCGACGGAGGTCAGCATGCATGCACATGTTCTCTGTGTACTACAAGTGGAATATGTACCAGTGCTCGCAGAGGAAAAAAAAACCCAAACAATTCTTATAAACCGATATGAAACATGGCCTTTCGTTGGCACAGAAGACTGATGAAACCTGGAGCGTAGCATGCGACGTTCAAAGGAGGATGCGTCGAACGCGGGACACGTAAAGCGTGACAAAGCGTTGTGAATACGCAGGCGAATGTGGCGAACTGTCTTTTCCTTCGTCGCTGTGAACAATGGATTGTACGACCCAAGCAAGAAGCAGTGAATGCAGAAGTATGGAAGGACAAGCTCTTTTTGACGCTGTTCAAAAAGTGACCGTGTCCTTGAGCAAACGAGATGATGTGCAGTTCACAACGACGGGGGCCTGTTCATTATGTATGTATGAAGTTTGAAGCAGTACATTTTTGACTTGTAACAAAGAAGTTGTACGTGTATTGTAACATACAGCATCTGAGGTTGGTCAAAATCGTTGTACGAACTGAACTACCAATAACCCTTTATAATTTAATTTAATTCAGCTTTTCTAAATGATTTCTTAAAATTTAAGTTAAATTTTAAAAAAAATGACGGGGATGACCTGGGTGTTTTTAGCCTGTTAAATCTCCCCCTCCCCACGCAACAAAGCACACGACAGTGTCTCGAACATTGTTGTACTAGACACACACATGATTCTACGTGTGTGCCGCTGCCTACTCGGTTGGCGACGCTGACGTCAGTAAAAAAATGGTGTGTACACATCTTGAAGAAAGGCGCCCCCTCCTCACGCATGAAAGAGCTGCACCTTTGCTTCGGCTGAACCGCTTAAAAGTTCATGTACATTTACAAATTATGCTCCGTAAGCTGTTTTGCAGTATATATTTTGCTTGTCAAGCACGACCAACAGAATCAGAAGCAGACTCGCGGTGGGGAAGATCAAAATCATTTGAGTGTGACGCGTTTTTGAATGAAAAAAGCGGAAGACTGCACATTTGTTTTTTTTTACATTTTTTTAAAATACCCTCGTCACCGCTGGTGACTTAGGCCGACTGTTTCAGCTTTTAAACGCGATTGCAGCCGTGTTAGCTTCGCTGTGAACTTCAACTTGTGCGCTACACCACAAAGTAGGTGACATCGTACCGAAAAATAAACGCTGAAGTTTCAACAACGTCCAAAAGTCGACAACACGCGGGGCCACGCAACGATTGAGCGCTCGTCGCCTTTCACAATGAGACGCGTGGAACAGGTAGTTACAGTAGCTCAGCCGACAAAGTCGCTCGCCATTTCCACCTCCTCGCTTGGCCGCTTGGCGGAGTAGTATTCCCCTCTCCAATCATGCGGCCTGCTCAATTTATCAAAGGGTTTTCTTCTCTCTTGCACTTAAGCCTGTAATCGCCGCCGCATGAGAAAGCGTTTAGCTCTACCCAAGGGTACCTGCCTCACGCGACAAGGTTATCGCTCTGCGCGAGATAGCACGTCTTTGTTATTGTTCTAATTATTATTGGTCTCGTTCTTGTTCTTGGTGCTGTTGTTATGGTCTAAAAAGTCTGTTACAGTCGCTTACAATCTGCTACAGTTATTGACACAGCTGTGTCAGATTCGTGTCGGTTGGAGATTGTGAAGTTGCTCACCACGCTTGCAGCCGACCATCGGAAAGAGAGAGGGAGCGGGCTGGGGGATTGAAGCAGACCTGGAATATGGTCAACATAAATGCGAAAACTAAAAAAATTGGACGATGCCTTATTCTACTGTCATTCTCGACCGGGAGCCAACCAATCATGCGATTTGCAGTGACACGCTGAAGTTTGCTTGCACTGAGGTTTTGCTTGCACTGAATGACAATGGCTACTTTCCTTGCTGTACTGTACATCTGCTTGTGAGGTGGCATTGCCTGTATCGCAGTGCCTGTATCGCAGACCTCCCGCTCCGATTTCACGGTATTCGCTGTATCAGTAACTACAAAGGGTACAGGCAGAGCACGACCTGCTCGTCATGCTGCACCATGCCGTCACATGAAGTGAAGCCACCGCGCTAGACATTTGTCAGGGGCAGCTCCCACCGACACGAAGCGAGGCCACACGCAATTAATGGAACGACAGCGAGAGGAGGCGCCCTCCCTTCTCATCTACCGTGGACCCTTCCGGTAAACAAAAACCGAGGATACCGTTATATTTTTCTTTAAAAAATAGGCCTGCTACGTATACGCTCAAGCCAGGTTTCCGGCCGTGGAAATCAACACAACCCAAAGCCTTTGAATATCGAACATATAATATCTTGCACCATCCTTATATAAAGCGCTCGCCCTCATCGCTTTCCCCTCATTCTTGCTCAGCGAGTTCCCATCTCTTCGCTCAACTCTCTCTATCCACCCTGCACACACACGCACAAGCACACGCACAGGCAGATACTCATCACGTCCAATTTCTCAACCGACCATGGCATTCCTCGCCACCATCCCGGGCGCCGCGCGCAACACTCTTCTTATCTTACTCATCCTGGCCGCTGTGCTTTCCTTCACCGCCGCCCAGCCGTCGCGTCGTCGCGGCCCGGCACTGATCGCGCGCCGCCGTCGCCGCGGTCGTGCACGCACGCGTGAACGTCTTCGCAGGCGCAAAAGCAAGGCCGGCATTGGCGGCCCGAACGGTCGTCCCGGCAGTGGAGGTAACTCTGGCGTGCCGACAGTCCCTGTCGACGAGGGCGTATGCACGGACCTGTTCCGCGAGCTAGACGGTGCATGCACGTCCGAAACTGACAGCGAGCTCGGCGCGACGAACCGTGCGCAATACTCCTACGGGCTTACGCGCGACGCTTCTATCCCGACTGGCGGTAACCCGTCCTCGCTGCCTTCTGCCCGACTCGTGTCGAATGTTGTTTGCGCGCAGTCGGGGAATGTGTTCAGTCGGCGCCGCCTCAGCGAGATGGTTACTTTTATGGGACAATTTCTCGACCATAGCATCATTGCCACACCCGTTGTCGCCGGCCTACGCTTCGACATCCCGATTCCCTACACAGACCCGATCTTCAGCAACTTCTCGGGCGGAAAGCTTCACTTCGAGCGTTCGACCCGCACGCTGGATGCCGGTGGCCGCCAGCGCCCGATCAACGAGCTATCCTCGGCCATCGATCTCACATCCGTGTATGGCCCGGACGAGAGCCGTCTGAACACGCTACGTACCATGCAAAACGGGCTGATGAAGACGTCTGGGCGCGACATGCTTCCGCTGAATTACGGCGGTCTACCGAACGCCCCGTCCAACAAGGCGCAGTATTACCTAGCGGGCGATGTCCGCGCCAACGAGAACCCAGTGCTCACCGGGCTCCACACGCTGTTCTTGCGCGAGCACAACCGTCTTGCGCGCGATCTGCGTCGTAAGTTCCCGTATTGGGACGATGAAAATCTGTTCCAGAACGCTAAGCTGCTGAACACGGCGACTTTTCAGAAGATCATTTTCGACGAGTACTACCGTGCCATGGCGGGACGCACGCTACCCCGCTACCGTGGGTATCGTAGTTGGCGTGGTCACACTTACCGGAGTCGGATTCAGGCTGGGCTATATTGTGGTGCAAACCGCGATGGAGTTCGGCACAACCATCGGCGCAATCTGGCCATTATCCTATTTTGCAGTAAGTCAGTGGGCACTGTTTATTTCACTGATTCTGATCGCGCTGTCCTGC
>JAVCKV010263245.1:0-15110 GCA_032274145.1 Herpochondria borealis
CTTTTCATCACCCCCTCATGTACCGAAAATGCCTGTTGCTTCTGACAATTTTAGTTTTAACAATTTCCGGATGGTCCCAGTAGGACCATCCGGAAATTGATAAACCTGACTAAGCCCAAAACATGACAAGTTTTAACTAAGTAAGGGCCTCTCTACATCAGAAACGGGACATTTTTCAATCATACAAACGATTGGGCGTTAAGTGTCCGTAGTTCAGGCGCATCAATATTTAGAATTTAATTCACCTCTGTATTCTCACATTTTTGTAAGTCGTCGGGGCTTGCCCGACGAGGGTGGGCGCATGTGGGAGGGAAAGGAGAACAAGGATAGCAGAAAAGAGGGACTAAGAGGGACTGAGAAAAGTAGAAAGTGAAAAGGGGGTAGGGTACAGGACGAAGAGGACTTTAATGGTGCCCATCTTAGGGGACGGGTAGGGGTGAAAGGGCCCAGACAGAGGAAATGGGTCCAAAGGTGGGCACAAGGGTAGAAGGGGTGGTGATCCAAAGAGGCGTTGCGCCAGAAGTGCAAAAACGTCACAGAGGTCGGCATAAATAGTCCCGTTTGGAGCCACCGGGCCCGCTGCACAGCCCAACAGAGGTATCAGGATGGAACGCGCGGATGGGGCGACTGGGCAAGATCAGGCGAAGAAACGGGGGTCTCAATATAATGCTCAAGCACCTGATTGACCGCCAGCACAGTAGTGGAAGATACTGCATGATACTCAACCATTGTAGGTATGCCGGTAAATCAAGGTGAGTGGTGGATAGCCGCTGCCACCAAGCCGTCATTGAATGGACTTACAGTACAGTGCACGAAATAATTTTTAAAGAGCCCCAATTAAGTTGGCGTGTGACAGCAAGAAATAATAAACTGCACGCGATATGATGCAAGAACGCGGCAGCCCCTCAACAGTTTTTTACTTGAGCCCACCTAGTGTCATCGCTCATGTAGCGACTCCGAACATATCGTAGAAATGGAAGAAACTCTTGGGTACATCAGGGATCTTACGGCTGGAATTTCTGCAATAATTTCAGATAAAATTCTGTATGGGAGTGGCACATTTGTCAAGTCACTGATAAAAGCGCATGATGCAATGCTGAAAGTTGATCATTCGGTGAAGTGCCGTGAGAAACAATTCTTCTACAACTGTAGTGCTTTTCAGCGGAACGATCCTTCCGACGCTCCATCTTTCGCACCGGCGCTGATATACCTTGTGGAAGATCAAGGGGTAAGCACTGTTTATATACCACAACTCACTGGTTGAGAATGGGCCCTTATCTCGAAATCAACAACCCCCTCCCCCAGTTGCCCCTTCTACCAAATTTTTGAACCACCCTGGAAACCGTAATGAATCGCCAGTTGGGTACCCTAAAGAAAGCACGAAAGATGCGGTTAATGAAGTCGTTGATGTCACTCCAATATCCACAATATCGAAGGCCTGAACTAGTTTGGCCGGAAGTCGCTCAGGGCTCGCGGAAGATGAGGATATTTTTATCCTCCCCGAGGTTGCTGCTGCAAAAGATCATATTTCAGGACAGGGAGAGACGCGCGGGAGGTTTGAGATCGCCACATCGAAAGCGAATACGACGAAGAAGTTGATGAAAATCCTGACATGGAAACCCATGAAGGGTAGGTACAAGAGGCTTCAGGCCAAGTACGATGAAAAAGATCTGGTTTAACAGACGATGAACGGGAATGGAGTTAAGATAAAGGAGATGCACTATCTGTTGATAATGGTGAAGGATGATCGAGAGACACTCCTACCCGAGAATAACGCGAAGAAGGATGCAGAAGCGAAGCAGCAGAAAAAAGGATCGGATTGGTGCTTTTATCAGCAAGAGTTCTAAAGCGTAGAGAAATGATTGGCGAGGGCAATGGGAGTAATTCTCACTCTTAAAGTAAAAAGCGTGATGAGAGGAGACAGAACCGTGGCAAGTGAGGTTCTGATGTGGATGTGGTGCAATCCCAGCGGATATGCGCAAGGAATGGACGTCTGATGGTAGGGGACCGTCCATGTAACTTGCAAAGATGTGTTTGGATCCTACCCCCTCTCAGAATCCCAATTCTCGTGTACCCATGGGAAATCAGCGCCGAAAGAGCTGAATTATACATAGATTCCTACGACTGCCCAATTATGTGCCGCTATGTACAGTGATGAGCCGGGCATCACTATACATAGCGGCACGGAGTGGGTACTCCAAGGAGCGGAAAGACCACAGGCGCACCAAGCTGTGAAGTTGAGGGTCAAGTCCGAGCCTCCGCTCCGTATAAATCTTCATCGAGCTCGCCGCCCGGCGACTCAAGGGTTTCTTCAAGTTACCGTACCATGGCGCACGTTATCGTCTGGATCCCGCTTCTAAGGCGTGCTTTTAACCCAGGCCTTGCGGTCCCGGTCTAAGTGCACCCCCATAGGTTAGTTTTCGGATCTGCAACTAATCAATAAAGTATCTCTGGGGCCGATAAGCGGCCCTATTTAGTTCTTAAGAAGGCAACCGGAATTTCATACTTCATTTTTAAAGCTAAAGAACTTTGAGCTTCAATCCAAAGCGTCTGGTATCTCCGCGTCGGCCTCCGCAGGCAAGCGAGCTCTTCTATTAGCACATCGTCTTTTTCCGCGCCTTGGAGCCTTGATACCCGCTTCCCAGCGTTTATTCTGCTGTAAGTCAAGAAGACCGCAGAATCGCTCGCTACAAGGATTGTTTCAGTAACAAAGCCTGATAGGGCCCTAAAAGATGGCTCTAGGCAAGGTAACTCTGCGTTATTTCTTCTGTATTCCTTTGCGACGAGTTGCTTCTCAAATGCCCTCTTTGTACCCCCAAACCGCTGTTGTTCTACTGACACTACGCTGTGTCCCGTCATCGCAACTACTTCTGCTCCTCACCGCATTTACATGCTTTTTATCCCAATTATCTACGTGTTTACAACGCCTGAACGCCTACCCTCTCTCTGACTGCACTTAAAAGGTACTCTACCCCTCACTTGAAGCGTCTGGAATGGCGGTTTCGGACCCCTTGTATGCACGTTGCTGCGCTACGTCGACCCTTCGGTGTTTTGTTGTTGTTCAGATCTCCCACGCTCTTCGCAACAAGGTTTTGCACGAAAGGCGCATCTATGAAAACAGAAGAGATTTATTTTATTGAGGCATTGAAGACTTCAGAAAAAAGCTTGTGATGTTAAAAGAGAAGAAGATCAAGCTTGGAAGAGATGAGATGATTAAACGCATCGAGGAGCAAAAGAGGTAACTAGAGCATGAGAGCTATAATAAGCGAGCGGCTGCGGAGCAAGAGACGTAAAATTTACGCGACATGGCGGACGAACTCACCACGGCACTTTGCGCGCTTAGCGTAGGCGGCGGCGGAAACAGTGGCAGCATGGCAAACGGCGACCTTTCCGTTCCTCCGTCGTAAGTTCTTCGCTCCAGTTCTTCCCTCCGACGCCGATTTCGTGCCGCCGTCATTACGTGCTGCCGTCATTACCTCCATATGAGGAATCGGCTCAGAGACGGAGGCTTTCAATAGAAGCACAGAGATATTTTCTTGGGTAGATGCAGTTCCGTATGCTAAAAAAAATACCTTCCAAATAATGTGACCCCAAGGGAAGTTGGAGAAAGCGCATCTTCCGAGGGAGGTTGAGAAAAGTCTAAAACGTCTTCAATTATTCGAAAATCTACTCCTTCGTGAATCTCCCATCACTATTGGGTTTGTTAAACGCACCCTGGTTTTCTAAAAGCACACCGTGAAACGTAATGTACATAACTGCGCGCTCATTTAATCCCGCATCACCGTAGATGACTTACTGCACATCGCCCTGCCCCATCACATCCTCCAGGTGTGTCTCAGTTTCAGACCTGCAGTATAAATTTCAATCATGACGGCGACCCTCCACGGGCCCGAAAAATGGAGAAACATACAATCGCGAGGTGTAAATACTTGCAACTTAATGTAAGGTTCCCTTTTATGCCCATTGTAAACCACTCTTTGCAGTTCATCATCACTCGGGCGAGCTATCTAAATCACAGTCCCATAGATGAATCCAACGCAATTCTCAATGCCGGAGCGTTCGCTTTAATCGCTCCGCAAGGTACGCAGATGTTTCTTCAAAATACTGTGATCCTATCGTTCCGGTGATCAGATCCTGGTACCTATTGAGGTAACGGTCCCACGGTCCCACGTCTCCCAAATTAATTTCAGACATTTTGAACTGTGCTTTCGAAACAACTTCTCCATGTTGCTCCAGTTAAGTGGCCTGGAAATTCGCTTAAGAAAAAGACAGGTTAATTAAATAAGTGGGAGAAAATTGAAAATTTGACCAATCCACAGCTCGTTCTATACTTGTTACTAATACCTTTGCAGGTAAAAAACGGGGTATTTTACATAAGGTACAATATTTTATGATTAAGATGATTAATATTTACATGCAATATCAATTTATGTGATACTGACCGACACCAAATCGTTAAGAATAATGCACCTATTGACAACCCTGGAATCCTCCAGCTTCGTTACATACACGATGTATGGGTGTGTTTCATCGGGGACTTTGCATTTCTTTCACAGTGTTTTTTACCTTAAAATATTGAACAGTCTTTTGGAAAATTGTAGCAGTAAAAAGGTCCATACAGAAAGAAAAGTGCCACGGTTTACAACAGTGTTCGTAAGATATTTTAGCAAATATTGAAAACTAAAATAAATTCAAGCCTTAACTATGTTTTATTAGTTTAACCATGTTTTTCAACATTTTTCCTTTTTCTTCTCTCCTAAGGAAATGGCTTACAGGCACGTATTTTTAAATACCATTGAAAAACTGAACCCACTATTCAAGAATATCACGATACAATTTAAAATAATAGTAATAGTTTAAAAGGGAAAATATCAGAAAAAGTTGGTTACGGTTTAATAAGTAAGCGCAAATAGGCTGGAGAGAGAGATTGCTTTACAAGAATTTAGAGAAAAGTTTTACAGATGACTGTAGCGCTCCTCTTTTGCCCAGTTGGACAAAATTTCATGCAACAAATGAACAGATTATATTCTTCTTTACATGCATAATTTACTGATGTATGTATTTATATACCCTCCTATATATATATATATATATATATTCAAGCAGCTATAACGGATTAATTACTTTTGACTATGTACGCCATTTAATTTAATCAATAAAGTATGGGGTTCTATTGTGTTTAATGTTTATTCAATTTCATTTTTCATCCGACTAAATCTCGATAAAACACCTTCGAATACCATCGTATCGGACCCATCAGATATGATAAAAAGTAGCTGTTGCACATGATGCTCCAGTCATTCACACAGAGACATATTCTGTTATCGTGATATTTTTGACCCTTTGTGAATATTTTTAAGTGCCCGGGTGGATTTTTTGATAAAACAGTATCAGGGCAGGCAAACATGATTTCTTTGTTCTTTAGAAAATTTAAAAAGGCTTTATTCATGGTTAGTATGATTTTCTAGTGGTGTTGATACCCACATACCCACCACTCCTAAAGACCTTATTTTTTGCTATCTTCGAAATTTCCGCATTTTTGATTCCGTTACGAACATTAAATAGATAATTTACTGTAGATTAATTTGCATTACAGAGATCTGTAGCGCAAAAAGGAACAGCAGTTATCAAAATATTTTACATTTTCGTTAAATAATAGTTGGATAATTTAACTTATTTGACGTTTTCAAAAGAAGTGCCTGGCCAATTCTAAACAGAAAATTTCGTGCTCCCCTCCAGACGATGCCAAAAATATTACCATCACACCTGATTGTAGAAGGTTTAAATTGCAGCTCGAGAAATGATCCCCATTTTCCAAGCCGGCTGATTATGGTTGATACTGGCCTTTCCTTAGATTGATGTACAATAACGCATGACGATTTTCTTTCGACTAGTTGCATGGCATTTCCGGTAAAGTAGCAAATTTAAGTTAAAAAATCAATACAGGTTCTTTCTTCTTTTCTTCATAGTTCTTAAAAGAAACGGTTTGGTTTCATAAATGTGTAGACGCAATCCAATTTTAAAAAATAGCTCTCCTATTTTGTGAGATTCAATATTTTATTTTTAAAAACTGATGAGGGCCATTAAAACTATTTTCGGAAATTGTAAGGATTAGATAAAACTTACCAAAATGTACGATTATTGCAACAGTCATGTACTCTATCCATGATCGAGTACATAACTTTATTGTCTACGACCACTTTTATACAGAAAATGCCCCATCAGTTATTCTTACATTTCTTTTCAATTTTGTCAGAGAAAAATCAAGAAATGTTAGATCCTAACTTGAACAAAATAAGCTTTTTTAAAACTCAATGATTCAGTTCTAAAGAAAAAATGTAACTTTTAACTTAAGTATTTGCGTCAAACCATGCACGTAATATTTAAAAATATCAGTTCTCTGCAATATTTTTATGGATAAGTCTTCATACTTCCGATATCCTGCATATATAGGCATCCTGGTTCAATACCTCCACACTTTCTCTAAAAACGCTTCTCAGCATTTTCAGCCTTACCAAAATTGAAGAAACGCTTGAAAAATAATCATGTTTAGTATCTTGACTTGTTTAATTTTAATTGTATATCCTGGATATCGAATTATCTCAAACAGGAAAATATGGAAGGACAATATATTTGGGATGATTCTACTTTTGATGTAGCTAATCGCTGTTGATTTAGTTTCTTAAAAAGAGTGCATATTCCCCCAAAAGTATTTACAACCTTTTGAAACTGCCGGTAATTCGACATAATCGACTGGGGGCAGATTTCGTACTTACAGCCATGCCTCAACAGACATGTTCTAGTGCATTGTATCTGGAACTCCTTGGCTGATTTTGTTTTCTTTTTGGATGAGGTGAATCAGAGATGCTGGATTATGTGCGATGTTTTTACGAAGACGGCAACTGATGCCTAAAATATGCACTACTGTATGCTCCCATTGAGCACGCTCGATATCTATGTTTTTTTGCAGACTGCTTTTGGGGATCTGAGTTCCTATGCTAAGGTGTGCGAGATTCTGACGGTAACTTATTGTATCGTTTTCCATAACAGCAGTATCGAGTTCTTCACAGCTCTGATTCAAGTATGATGTTGGCCTTGCCGGACAGAAACAAATGAGCGAATTATTGATGATTTCATCATTCCCTCCAGAAGAACCTGTATCTTTACATTATTGCGCTTACTTTACTCACCTTCACAATATCATTAACTTTTATATGCATCCCTACGTACTATCGATTAGATGAGGTTCAGAACTTTTTGCATCCAAATCCTCTTTTCATATATGGGAAATAAAATAGTCAGCTGATTGCACACAGTAAATAATTTACAATTATTGAGGCATTTACTCCATTAACTTCCAAAGACATTGACTAAGATGGTCTAAATAAGGTAATAAATAAATCAGAGTAACTTGAAAAGACGGTGGTTCTGGGATCTACCTGAAGTAGTTAGACTGCCAATTCTATGGTCGAAAGATCCTTGAAATGAAATTGGAACCTTCCCGTAGTTAATTTATAGAAAGAAACTATTTGTCATTTGGAATATTATTAATTGAAAATCGAGCCGTCGGTATTGTCGTCCTGGTATAGCCCATCTATTAAATTATGTAAGAGGCAACCGTGAACGGTTTTGCGAAATAAGTTGGAGCATAAGTGTCAAAATATTATTTTTTTGAGAAAATGTCATCTTTTCCAATTCAATCCGGGTCCAGACTCGATAATGCGCTTTCATTACCTTAGCATAACTGCTGCATTTTACATCCGAATTGAATAACATAGAGCATGGGCGTAGTTGTAACTAAGTAAATCCGGTATTTTTTTATTTAAATAGTCATATACTCACTATAAGCCAAACATATATCTCCAGTAAATAAAAAAGATGTGTCCGCAAGAATTTTAGTTAGTTACTTTCGAAAAAATCCAAATTTAGTTGTGAAAAATGCGGCATTGCATAGAATGAAGTCAATTATGGCGATTCATTTGAATTAAAATAGATACTTGAACTAAATCGATTGAAAATTTTATAACGTAAAAGTGTCAGCATCGTCGGTTTTGTTTATATCACAATCTTATGTGAATAATAATAATAAAAATAGGTATCTGAAAGACTAGATTTATATGTGGCGTGAGTATGAGTGGATACGGTAGTATTTTAAGATACTGGAAGTGTATGTCTCAGAGAAACAGAGAAACGCTATTGTTATGTCTAACCGATCTACTGAGAAGCCATGTCCTTGCTCTGGACAGAGTCTACAATGGTTTCAATAATTTGTTCGATCATTGCAGCAGAGATATTCTCAGTATTCTTGACTGTATCTGGAGTCTCAATTCCAGAAAATGTAGGAACTGATGTCATTGCCTTCTTCAATTCCTCCATCTCCATCTTTGATCTGCTCGCCAGGAACTTGGATTGTTCGATGATCTCACGATGTGGGCTGCCATCTTCATATATCATGTAGGTTTCCGCCACGCTCAGGCGATAGAATACCGGAAGTATGGTTGGCTTATCGTCACCCACTTCATCTCTATTCCTTTGTAGAAACGAGCGCAACTCTTTCATTGGCCAAAGACGAGCTGCAAACTCAGGAGACAAGATGAAAATACCCAATTTTGCCTCACTCATCGCTCGCACCATTATTTCAGGGGCCGTCTCCGAAGAGCATTTGAGCTCACATTTGTCCAGGAACGGGTTCCACCCTAATTGTTTCAAAACTATGTATAGGGGTTTTGCAATTGACATTTTGTCAGGCCCAGCATGGCTAATAAAAATGTCGTACTTCTGAGGACGCATCACGGCGACCTCAGTCTCGATAACACCAGTCATCAGGTCGATAGGAAAAGTAACTCTGCACATTTCACACCGCGAGACGGCCGATGGCAATCGGGTTTGGTCGTCGCTATTAATCCATTCCATCGTCAACTTAAGTTTGATTGTACCATCTGAGTCACATCCACGCGGTGGTTTTGAACAGTCTTGCACAACGGCATGCTCGTACGCAACGTTCAAACCACGCCTCTTCAATTCGAAAAGACGTCCGACATGCCTTAAACAACGTCTCGCAAGAATGACGGGATTAGTGCTGCGGAACTTCCAGATCAACTGGCGTTCATCTCTCTCAAATCCAATGAAGAAGCGAGAACCGTCGTCAACAACGACCAGTGCAGCATCCTGTCTTACCATTTCATGGTGCGGTATTTCAGCACCCAACGTCCTGTGTAGAAAAGCCATGAGTCTGCCAAGCACGCCAGGCGGGATTGCTGCATTGAAAGTAGTTCTGACGATAAGATCTCTTTCATCTCGAGACCGGCCCCACTGTAATCCATCTGAGCCTCTCTCGAACAAGGCCGGTACTCCGATGACAACTAACCCTTCTCGATCATTTTTCAGCTCCACGAGGAGGTCGTGCTCAATCATCAGCTTTAGGAAAAGCACGCTCTGGGCGACCGGTAGCTCTCCCCATAGCTTGAATAGTGTGTTCTTTGAGAGCCACCCACTGCGAAGGCCAAGTCGCTCTTTGCGGTTAAGATACTTCTTAAGACTACTGTCTGGCTTCACAGTCCTTCCAATCAGGTCGACGACGTGCTCGACGTTCTTAAAAACATACCACTCTTCCGAGGACAATTCAAAAAGAATAACCCGTCCCATTGAAGACAATGCCTGCAGCCCAGCAAGGACATCTGCTTCACGGACAGTTTCATCTGAATTAAAGCCCGGGAAGTCAACGCTCAGTTCTAAGATTTGTTGTCGTGTGAAATAATTTGGGTCTTGTCGAAGAAGTTTGTCGATCAGGGCGTACCAACGCATGGGGATACACCCTCGTTTCTCAACACAATACTGAGTCGCAGCGTCGATGGCCTGCTCGAGCTCACTTAATCCGCTGCTTTCGCGATCAGATTCTGAAATACTGTTCTCCATGGCAATGAAAGCCGTGTCGGGCTTTTCGCCCTTATGAGTTTGCACCCATGAATCATAAACGGCATCTGGTAGGTGCCTATTCAACTCTTCGTAGAGGATATCCAGTGTGCTTTTTCCGCCGTTGGGGCATTGAGATTTTCGAGTCCCGACAATGATAATAGGCACGTTTTCTGGTTCAGTGAAAAATGAGTGAGCTAGTTGCATCCATCGACAAAGAAGCCTTACCTCCGAAATCCTCGTGTCTTCTTCGGACACTCGTTTAAGGTTAGTGACGAAGAGTAGAATTTGTGCACGCGAAATGAATAGCGAATGTGCCATCTCGTACTCAACTTGTCCGGCCATATCCCATACTTGCACAATACTAGTAAGCTTAGTATGCCCAACAGAACTTTGAACAAACGCTTGACGAAAACGCTCAATGACGTCAGCATGTGGATGGGAGGCGTTTTGAATGGCAGCTTGTACATCGTCATGGCTCGCTTCATCGTCCGAATTGTTTACGGATGATGGAATAGGGGATTCCATGTTCGCATCGTTGTGCGAATTTAATTCATTACCAATCCCCAGTCTGCCTCCGGTAGCTTCAATTAAGTTGTCCTTGAATTCAAGCTCTGCGATGCAACCAGGATCATAACACTCCGCTCCAGGATGGGCGATAAACTTGACAATATTGGCCATTTCCGTTGGCCTATGTTGATCAGAGAATGGCATCCGACGGATGCTATTCACTGTGCTTGTTTTCCCTCGCTTCCCCCCGCCAAGGGTAAGAAGGAGGCACTTCAATGGAAGGCCCTCAGCAATCGACAGCTTGTCTCGTAAGTAGTGCTGATAGTTCATTCCTGATAGAAAGAGTTCTCTTTCCACTTGCGGAAGATTTGCTGACGTATTTGCAAGTTGAGCCACAGTGTTATGAAGTTTTGCTGCGCGAGCTGGATCCTTTTGCACGCCTCTATCACCATGCTCAAGTAATATGGCGAGTTCATGGGTCGCTCCTGCAAGAGAAATACCGCGCATTGAAATCAACTGCTCTAGGATATGAGAAGCCCTTAGTGGATCTCTGGGAAGCCCGATGATGTGGGAAAGAAGTGAGCGTGCCAGGTTAAGCCCACCAAATTCGTTCTTCTCTGCCCAACTCTGTTCATATAATCTGACTGCGTCTACCACGTCTCTGCGCTCATTATACTGCCCTGAAAGTCGCATGTTAGCAAGAAGGTTGGCGGAGCCTGGGTCCCCTCGTTGAACGGCCTCTCGCAGCTCTCGAACGAAACAATTTTCGTCCTTGCTGATCTCCCCACATCCAGAAAAATATATCCAAGCAAGGGAGAGCCCAACAGACTTGCTGCCGGTATCGATAGCACGCCTATAAAGTCGGACAGCTTCAGGCCCGTCCTTTTCGATGCCCCCCTTTCCGAACTGGTAAATCAGTCCGAGGGAGACGAGTGCATCGACGTTTCCGAGTTCAATTGCCGTGCGGTAGAGTTCAATTGAGCGGTTCAAGTCCTTTTCAACCTCGCCGTCTCCTTTCTCGTACAGAAGACCTAGACGACACATTGCACTGTCATCCCCAGCTGAAACAGCTTTCTCGTACAATTCGATGGCAGCTTGTACATCTTTTCCGAGACTGCTTGAGCCTTTTTGGAGAATCGTTGCGAGTTCTGTGTTTGCAAATACATCCCCCTTCTGTACGGCCTCACGGAATAGCTGAATGGCCCGTTCAGTGTCAATCTCGATGCCACTATTTCCTTTCAAGTAGAGTCGGCCAAGGATCCTCAATGCCCTTGTGTTTCCTGAGTTCCTTGAGATCTCCAACAGACGAATGGCCTCAGGGACGTTTTTCTCAAGATCACTCCTTTTTTCCAAGAGGAGGACAGCAAGGCTGTTCATGGAATAAACATAACCCAGATCAATAGCCTCTCGGTACAGCTGCACGGCACGGTCAATGTCAGAAATTACCCCCTCACCGCCGCATGTGTACAGGGTTGCAAGGCCATGCATTGCTTGAGCGTTGCCTTTCGCTATAGCATGTTTGTACAGTTGAATAGCTTCAGGCTTATTAGTTTCAATACCATCTCGATGCAGGCAAAGAATATCTGCAAGAGAGACCTCCGCGTCCAAATCACCCAACTCAATGGCAGACCGATACAGCAGGATTGCTCTGGCAAAGTCAGGTTGTACACAATCGATTTCAGTACTTAACATATTTGCAAGGTTCTTCATTGCGGTTATGTTGCCTGCATCGACCGCGAGCTCAAACAAGCGAATGGCCTCAGAGGTATCCTTCTCAACATCACCCTTACCATGTCGCAGTAGGATGGCGAGGTTGTTGAGCGCTTTGACGTCGCCTCTTTCAATTACTTTTCGGTAGAGCTGGACAGCCCGATGAATACCAATTTCAACTTCGTAGGTTTCTGAACTTAATATATCGGCCAGGGCGCCCATAACCACAACACTTCCTGCAGCGACGCCTAGCTCATATTGCTGAAAGGCAGCGTTTATATCTCTTTGCACGCCACCATAGCCTCTGAAAAGAATAGAACCAATACTTTCGTACGCGTCGCTATTTCCGTGTCGGGCAGAATTGCGATATAACTCCAGAGCGCGATGAGCATCAATCTCAATCTCCTCGTCACCAGTGGCGTAGAGATTGGCTAGGTTATTCATTGCCGATGCATTTCCATTCTCAATGGCCTTGTTAAACAGCTCTAGTGCGCCACGGATGTCCTTTTGGATCGTTCCCATTCCACGCCGTTTGATGATGGCAAGGTTGTTCATCGCATCAGAGTCTCCGTGATCAATGGCGTCTTGAAAAAACTGAACTGCGCGATCAATATCAGGCGCGACACCGTCGTTCCCATTCATGTACAAAATTCCAAGATTGAACATGGATTGTGCGTCACCCTTGGCAATGGCTCGCTCCATGAATTCAATGGCAACTAACACATCCTTCTGCACACCACCCGCCGTAGATAGAAAAATGAAACCAAGTGCGCGGGCTGCTCCAACATGGCCTAGGTTTGCAGCATCACGAAACAGTTCGACAGAACGGGGCATATCAACTTGAACCTCTTCGCTCCCATCCAGGTACAGGCAGCCCAAGAAGTACCTCGCGTCTAGATGGCCAGCTGCAATAGCACGTTGGAAGAGCTGGATTGCTTCATGGAAATTCTTGGGGAAGCCGTCAGTGCCGAAAGCGAGAAGGTATGCGAGATTATTCATAGCCCTGACATCGCCACCATCGATTGCAATTCGATAGAGTTCAACTGCTCGAGGATGATCTTTCGGTGTGTTGCAGAGGCCCTGATGATACATTTTGGCAAGCACAGCTGTCGCACGTGGATGCGGAGTTGTTGAAGCGCGAGCCAACAAGCGCTGAGCTCTGGCTGAGTCTTTCTCAAAGCCATGCGTGCCGTCTATGACGGCCGTTGCACGATTGCAAGAGTCATCGCGACTAAGGCGATTATCGGGGATGTCGTGTTGGAAAGCGCGGCCATCCGTTTTCGATTGAGCGGCTCCCATGCTGATATCGGTTATGCGAAGAATTAGAAGAATATGACAGTACGAGGACGGAATGCGGTGGGGCAGAGAAGCAGTGGTGATGAGAATGATTTTTGAGATTGCTGGCTGGATGAAATTCCTGAAAGAGACAAGAGGGGACTTTAAAAAGTATAGAGTGAAATTAAAATATTCCGGAATGATTTTTTGTTCAATCAAATAAAAAAAGGATCCAACAAGACTGGCCAAAAAATATCTGAGTCATACTCAGGTGTTGTCCTAATTGTCCAGATACGCACTAATTCTCCATCTAGAATATTTTTGATCTCAAGGTGGAGATCGGATAATCTCCACAAAAGGTATTCAATAGTATTATGTACCAAGGGAATGAGCACCAATGGTCGCTACACAGTATTTTCGTGCTTGATGCTGTACAGCGCAGCACTGAGACGTCCAGAAGTACCAGTACAGTCAGGTACCTCCATTAAGGCCGACGTAGATGGAGCGAGGCGCGCACGGATGTTCAGGGCATTGTTATCCCTCATTTCCCTGCATGAAAAACTGCATTATTTCCAAAAGCATTGGCTGTGCGAAACTTTTTGGAATAGTTTACTGAAAAGTGATTTTTTGAACAAATATCTGACTAGTTTCTACGCCGAATAGAGTTTCTACGCTGGACAAGCAGCTTTTCCGGCATAGAAACCTCATCCGGAAAACTTTTCCAAATCGCATCGCACAGGTTTTTTAGAAATAATCCACGAAGTTTTGAAAATATTTTCCACGTTGGGGTTTTCCACAACGCGAATAAAATACCTCGCCTCTGGCGCAGTGTTCATGCAGCGAAATGAGGGATAACAATGCCCTGAACATCCGTGCGCGCCTCGCTCCCTCGCCACTCTATTTCTGCCACGTCGCATTCCCTGCTGTGTTCCTGACGCCCCCGATGCCCCCCCGACACCTTGACATACACCAAATGCACCACTCCAGCAACTTCAACAACTCCGGAACGCCTGTTGAGAACGCCCTTGAGGCAGGTCAGACGAGCCTTGCATAGAACATACGTGTGTATCGAACTGTTACACGTGTGGAGGGATAATTTGAAGTTCAAAATTAATCAGGGGCGGCTCGAGTGAGCCTTGATCCTCAGAAATAAAAATGTTTTTGTGAATTGAAGAACATATGATTAAACTACAGCTTACTAAAAGTTGCTGTATACTTCCACCGTGCACAGTGGAAGATGGAGGCTGAGCGACAGAAATAAAAAGGTCCAGAACAGCAAGGTCAGATTCTGCAGACATAGTAGTCAAGAAGTGGCTAATAAATGGAAATGTTTAAGTGATTTTGCACGCTTTTCAACCCTACTCATGCGACGTATTCAAGTACAGCTGGTTGGTAAAGAAGGAAGGTCTACAAAAAGGTGCACAGGGTGGCCCCATTGGGCGTACCCGCCTGTAGAAATCATTTAAATTTTGATATTTATGAGGACGGCCAGCACAAAGCGCCGTTAGCGAGGAGCATTAAGTACTAACGATCCAAAAATGTTATGCACGAAGTAACGTAGCTGCTGTAGCGCTTTGTCGTCGTTAATTAGTGGAGTTGGTTTCAATCAGGCATGTGAATCGTCATGTTCTTGATCGATACCATTCTGTTTTATTTAAGGTAGAATGGCACTTATACTATGATAGAAGGGATGGACTGAAATG
>JAVCKV010263356.1:0-15109 GCA_032274145.1 Herpochondria borealis
CCTTGATCCCGCCCTCTGTTGGACGGGGTGCAAAGACACTGGGCGCGGGGGCGGCTTGTCTGTTATCGGTTACCATAATTTGACACGCCCCAAATCCTATCATCTCAAAAAGGCTTAAGCTTATGACCTCTCCTTCATTTTCAAAGTTGATTTCACAATCTGTAATAGCATTTATCTTATCTGTATCAAATGATAGTTCAACCGATTCGTCTGGGTTATACCAAACGAAGTTCTGCATTCGTAGAATAAAATTATTGGTAGAATTTTCTACAGCTACTTGACCACCTGTACCCAAAAAAGATTGCATGGGTGCACCTGGCATGTTGTGTAGTATTTCAACAAAGAAATGTACTTTTTACTTGGCGTGCTGGAATCGATATGGTCGGACGCAACTGCTTGATCGTCCGACACTGCCCATTGGCAAGTTGTTGAACAATGGTGCATGCCCTCTCAGATCTTTTGCTTCCCTTCATCTGGAAAGTGATATTGAGAAAATCCAGTCGAGGATGGAGATTATTTTTGTCCATCTACCAGCATGTCACTATATGAAAATCTCCATTTTCCACTGCTTTTCTGGGTGGCATTCGAGTCCAGTTTGGACTCACTCAATCCAGGCGGACTGAATTAGTCCTTTCACCACCGACAAGCAGTCGAAGATGGACTGCTCAATTGGAGTGTGCCGACTGGTCAGGTCCATGCCCGATCGGCTGGTCAATCCTTTTCGGCACTGAAAGCCTGGTGGGTCCCGAGAGTGATAAATGGTCTCGACATTGGAGCGCATCTTTTTCTGCACTGAAAGTCTGGTTGGTCTCGATTGCGAAATGCTGTCTCGACATTGCTGTGGATTCCATGTGGACTGGCGCGGTTGCTGATTGTTGAGGTTTGCGGTCCAATGCGGAGTGATCTGGTTTCCTGCTGGATTGGTTTTGGTCTATGGCTCTACTTATTTTAAGCTGCGTAACTAGGGGTTCCCACAATTGCTTCCTGCCTTTCCTGCTGAGCGGTGGCCGTTGCCTGTCCCCAAGCACCACCGGGTCCTGTCTGTTCGAGGAAGTCGAATTCTCCACTGTCCTTGAAGAAATCGTCCATGTACTGTTCAACCATGGCCTCATCGTTGGCCTGGTGCTCCACTGGCGCCACCGTCTGGCGATCCTTTGCTCCTAGCTTTTCACTTGAGGCCTTCGCTGGACTGTAGAGGGCATCCCAAGCCCTCATTATTGGTTTGGCTTCCTCTGTGAGTAGGTTTTTGTAAGTCTTCACTGCCTTGTAGAAAGTTTTTGCAAGGGTTTTTCTTGTTTTGGCATCCATGAGTCTCGACCTCTTTTTCTTCAACTTTCTGGTGCATCCGTCGTCGTCGGACATTGCGGTTGAGTCGGTGGATGTGTTCGCCAAAATGTTGTCTATGTTAGAGTATTGGTGCAGCAGGATGTGCGCCACTGCGTAGACAGTGGCCCAGTCTCCCTTCAGGATGTCAACGTAATTGTTGTTGGCCGTCCACACCTCCTTGGAATTGATGTTTGCGTTGACCGCGACCAGGACCGTTTTGTAGAAGAACTCCACTGCTTCTTTGTCGTCGCAGCCCGCTTCTCTGGGATGTTGTCTCAATGCGTCCAGGACCTCTTTGGTTGAAGGAATGCGGGCGGCGATTTCGTCGCTCGCCACTTGTTTGGCCTGCTGTTCCCTCACATCTGTGCAGCGGGAGAGTGTGGTTGTGCGGTGAGTCACGATTGCTGATCAGATAGAGCGATTGCAGACGAACTCACATTTTGTCAAATGGGTGCGATAGTTGCTGGTTTGGTTGTTCCATAGCTCCAACAGCTTCTCCCAAATTACTTTTTTGCAGTGCTCGGCGCTGTTGTGCGTGAAGTTGGGACATGTGATGTTGAGACCTTTTTTCATGGCATCGCCGACGAAGTGGTCCAAAGCCAGGTCCGATTTGTTCAGCAACCTCACTCCCTTGTCCCACATGTGTGCCTTGGCGTACCTGAGGAGAGAAAATGTTAGCGAATAACACCGAGAAGGCAATCTAGTTGTTTGCGTGGTCACTCACGTTTCCAACGTGCTCCGAGCCATGGAACACTGTTCCAATTGTTCCACACTGCGGTAACCTCCAGTCGAAGCCGTTGCTGTGAGGGGTGATGCAGTTTTGGCCGCCTCCTTTCGGTGCTCCGCCATGACACCCTCCAACATGATTTTCACTTTCTCTTCCGTCAGCTGCCTCTTGGCCATGTCCGCCATGGCTCCCTTCAGTTTACTCACCTCACCCGAAAGCTGGTCCATCTTTCGTTTGGTTTCGTCGTTCTCCTTGTTCGCCGAACCAGCGTTGCTCCTTGATCTACTACTCGTCATCGTCTGATCTTAGTGGTTGCTCCAATTGATTGTGTGACGATTGACTGCCAAATGCCTTTTGGTTCAGCTGTGGCTGTGCCCTTGCCTGTGCTGTTCCCTCCTCCCTAGTTGCTCCGAGGGGGGCAAACTGTGCTGACTGCCTAAGTACCAAGTTTTTAAATCCAGTAGCTGCCGCCCTGCTTGGTCTCGCTTGCGGGGCAATTGGCGCCAACTCGGCAGTCTTTCATTCTACCCCATCCTCCTGTAAACCCCTCCTACTAAGATACCCCTCCTATCAAGAAAGCCCTCTTACTAAGTCGGATATGAGGTCATCGATTTCGATCGGTCATTTCGTGTGCGCGCGCATGCGTGCGCGACCCCCTCCCATCAAGGTACCCCTCCTATTAAGACGGATACTCCGCGCCTCGCGCCGAGCGGCAACAGCAAGCCTTCATTCTTTCTCAGTTGTTGACAATGGTAACCAACCTCGATCATCATTCGTGCAATTCTTCTTCTTTTGATCTGAAACCTTGGCAGTGCCTTCCCACCACCCCCTACATCATTCTACCAAGGCGGCTATTCCATTGAAGGCTTCTGTGAATTGCTACTGCCGCTGCCAGATTTGAAAGTAGTAGTCACCCCTTTACCCTCCTTCCGCTGCATCAATTCAACAACTCTCCCAATTGACAAGAGACCTTCAGGGTACCTTCCTCTATACCAGTACAAGCCCTGTTTAAGGTTTCATCTTCATTGGAGCCAATCTCAGTTCATACTCTTCGATCCCATTTTTCACGGCGTCGACGCGCAGTATCGCGTCGTAGTGGGAGGGGGTACCGTAGTGGGAGGGGCATCGTAGTGGGAGGGGTGTCGTAGTGAGAGGGATTCCTTTGTGGGAGGGGTTTCTAAGTCGGAGGGGTACATCATTTTGGAGGTCAAACGATATCATCGTGCGCTTTTGAAGGAACTGAGAACAACCAACAACAGTGGGGCTAGCCTTGGCTGCACGTGGGTCATTCACAACAAGCACACCCTTCCAATTTTTGTCCAGTCAGAGCAGGCACACCATTCTTCCATCCAGAGTGCAAATTTTGGTTACCTTCAGTCTCGGTACTTTTTCTACACCATCCTACTAGAGAGTCATTACGCTTGCCAACTTTTTGGATTTCCCTGGTCGGCTCTTGGCTTCACGTGAGAGGAGACAACAACATCCAATTACATCAACATTTCTACCTTCTACTAGGCTGGTTGTGAAAGTCCTCTTGGTTTGTGACCTGGGTGGTGGATTCTTTCTGACGGACCTTGCGAAGTCAGTTGTCCCAGTGTGTACGCGGGTATAGCGCCACTGGTTATCAACCGCCGCTGTAAGGTCCTCGATTGAAGCCAACACTTTTGCGATCATCTTCGAGTCTCTATCAATCAACTTGGTGGTATCATTTTGGCATCCTAGCGACACGGAATTTCCTTGGATTGTGCCATCATGACCCAACCCACTTACGATGTACCATTGCTCAGCAGGGATAATCCTGAATTCGATGCAATAGTGGGTGCAGCTCCTGTATTAGTGTTGGAGAAACCATGGGATGAGACGAAGTTACCAAGCAAAAGCCTTCTTCAAAAGGTCTACGACGTCAATCGTTGGGCCTTGATCGGAACCTTCTACTTCATATATGGGGCTCTTATTCAGGTTAGTCATCTGGTTCCCTCTCCGTGATGTGTGTCGTTGTCTTATCCTATTTCTGGGCTAACATCACGTTGTCAATGCATTGGCCAGTCCTATGTGGTAAATCAACTTAAAACGGTGGTCCACTACACGCAATCTCCATCCAAGTTGGATGATGTTATCGGCAAGCTTCGAAGATTTATTGCCGACATCCCCAAAGGAGTGGGAGCACCGAACATTGTTTTTGTTCGCAGGCACGAGAACTTCAACGACGGCTTCCTCAGGGTGAACAACTTCCTGGAAGCGACGCAAATCAACTACTTCAACTGGGGATTCCATCTGCACCAGCTGGAAAGGGCTCATAAGGATCCCAGTAGACTGCAGGCCTGTGTTGATGTCGGAACATGTTCCACTAGGAACTCTCCTAGATCCGACGAACAACAAGGGTTGCCAGCTCCTGGCACACACAAGGACACTGATCATCCTGAATATAGCAAAACTTTCCTCCACATGACCCAGTTTATCAAGACTTGTTGGAAGAAGATTGCTGGATCCATCTACAACGACGAAGCGCGGAGGCTTCTGTTTGCCGCCAAGCATCATTTTGATGGCATGGTAGAGGCTCTCCGGACTAATGTTAATTGCTTCTACAGGAACGGAAGTCCCACTGACGATGATGACTTGGGCATCCATGGAGATGCCAACAACGATTCCATTTGCCTGGGCTATGCTTATGTTGTGACCTTGGCCATATTGCACTGGAACACAATGAAACAGGAAGCCTCCCGCGTCGCTGTGATAGCATACGGGAAACAGTCGGTAGCTGAATTCCTCCAGAAGCTAGCACTGTACAAGACCAATCTTGATGCTGTCGTAGCCTTTTGGGAACAATTGCCATCAGCCGACAAGGAGATTGATCACACCCTAATCCCCGACGAGGGTTGCGATCCCCTTCTGCTTCCACATCCACATCTGCACAAGTCCGTTTACTACTCCTCCTACGCCTGGAGGATTCAGCAGTTGCGGGAGAAGTATCCGTCAGCGTCTTCCGTCTTCATCACGGCCAGTCTGATATTGAACTGCACTGTGTCCAACAAACCTGCTCATCTCTGGACCGTCTACGGATATCTCCTCGAAGATCCAACGTACTTGCCTGGTTTGGACATGAGGGCGCCCCAAGTAGATCCAAAAGCTTTTAACTGGGCTCTGTACGACGCCACATGGTCCGAAAAGTTATCTTCTGTTGGGGCTTCTCCCCGTCATCTTCCGACGCACAACACACATGCTACCGAAGTCCAGTGGCACAACTCCTTACTTTGCGTCGTCAGGATGATCTTCGAGGTCAATGGATCCCAAGCTGGAGATGAACGCGTTAGAAGAGACACTAGGTACTACCACACCAGGATGGTCGCACATCTGCAGCAGTCTTGCCCCACAGAGCCTGTTGATTTTTGGAAGGCTCAACCATCCTATGGTGTCTTCGGCGTGGGAACTCTTTTGTCCCAGCACATCATCGGCATTGGCGCTTGTGTGGGGGTCCTACCCGCGTCTCTTCTCTCTCATGCGGAGATTGGCACAGGCCCGAATCAGTGGGGATGGTGGGCCAGCGAGAGGGGAATGACTACTGCTGGGTACCGAAAGGAGTCGACTTCTTTGCTGGATGCCATCGCTTTCCGCTTGGTTATTACATTGATGGTAGCAGAGGAGCTCTGCTGTCGCTTCAAGCAGCACATGGACAACACGGCTGGGCGGTATCGCGATTGTCTCTATCCGGCATGTCCCCTTTTCTTCACGAGGGGGAATTCCATTGACTATGTTTTCCAGGATGGGACAACAACAACAGTTGTCTTTCAGCCCATCATTGATGTTCCAGGCCACGGCTGTCGTGTCACTCCGTATTGGGATCGAAAGTTTAGAGAGGTTGTCCTTCCAAGTCGCAAGAGTTGGGCTCCGCGAGATAAGCATCCTAGACAGCAATTCCGGCAGCACTTTCCCGTCTCCTACCGGGCACTGAATGGCAGAGAAAAGAGTGCAAGGATGCGGGCTATTGGCATTCCAAGTAGACTCAAAGTGATATCCTCAACGTCCTGGAATCAGGTGGATAGTGTGAGCTTGGATTTGGTGGTTAAGAAGGCCCTGGCTGGTCAGTCTCGGCCACCCAAGGACCACCTTGTCTTCTCCTACGAGGTTGTGCATGTGATTAGGAATGGATTGCTCATTCAACCTTTTCTTCAAATCTCCACCGACAAGGCTGCGACATCGGATGGGGTAACAAAGCCAAGGAAGAGAGCAAAGAGAAAAAGGAAAGGCAAAGGCCCACCTGTCATTCCCAGTGCCCATTATTTCCGTGCGGGAGTCCTAACGGCTACTGGGCTTGTGTTTCCAGACGCTGACTTTGAGTTGAGATGTGACTACAAAAGCCTCGAGCCTGTCAAGGGTTCTGCTGACTTTCTGTCGTGCTACTCTTTCCAGCACGAAGGAGCAAGGTATTTCAGTTCAAAGGAGAACGCCAAGGAGTTTGCTTCCTTCTGGATTTGTCTATCGACAAAGCATGAAGTGATGAGCCATCCCATGGCCATGAACCTATTTGCCGTCAAAGCAGAAGAAGGAGTTGTGGAGGAGCAAACCCCCAACGGTGGGACCAGTGTGGCGGGTGCTTCCCTAGCCGGTGTGAGAGTCCTGCACAGGCGTGGAGACAAGAACCGCGAGCCATTTCTCGTGAATGGTTTATACAGGAAGGGAGGACGCTGCCACTACCTCGTTAATGGATCTGGAGTCCCACTCAGTGGACTGGTCCTGACAATGCCCCCACCCTTGTGCCCTAGGATGAGGTTCAATGAGGAGTTGGGTTCATCGGAGGTGTCAGAGGAACCAGAGCCATTCCTTTCAATCCTGGGCCATGACATGGGGGGCACCAATCCGAAATGTGTGGTCCGGCTGATGGTGCTCTGGGAGGATAGAGAAACGTCTATGGTGGATCTGGCAGTCTTTGCTGTTGGCAATTGGTGGCGGGCACATGACTACGCCGTGGCGCATAATTTGCTGAGTGTGAAGGGCTTCGGTTCTCTGAGGTCAAGGGTGAAGGCCCAGTGGTCTCCGTCGAGTGTGTCTCTGGAAGTCTACGAAGGTTATCTCCAGTTGAAGCACGATGGACCACCAGTCATGACGCTGGAGGAATACCAAAGGAGACATCACGTGAACCTGCGACTCATTGACATGTTGTTGTCAATAGCATAGCATCCTTCATCGTCTGAACTGGCACTCGGTGAGGTAGTCTCCATGGCCATCTCTTCGGGTGATGTGAGGCTTCTCGCCCCTGAGTTTCGAAGCAACAATGCAGTCCTTGGGCATGATGGTGACTCTCTTGCAGTGAATAGCGCAGAGATTGGAGTCTTCCATGTGTCTGATCAAGTGAGCTTCTGCCGCCTCCTGCAACGCCAACACTGCTGTGCTCTGGAAGCGAATGTCCGACTTCATCTTGCAGGCTATCTCCTTCACCAACCTTCCAAAAGCTTCCTTGGGAATAAGCGTTTCAGTAGACTGCTGGAATTTTCTGATCTCTCTCAGAGCCACGATGCCTGGCCGGTGGCGTCTGGCTTTCTTGGTAGACACTCCTTGGCTATCCCTTGCTGCTTTGGTGAGGAGCTGCTTCCTTGGTGATGCTCCGCCGCTGGACCTTCGAGCTGTTTGCTTGGTTCTCGCCATGGTTGGTTGGTTTGTTGGTTTGTTTTGGCTTTTGGTTTGTCGAGAAGCTGAATTGTGAGAGTGTTGACCTCTCTCCTTTTTCAGCATCACCGAAACCAGAGGACCAAATGGAGGATTAATAATCGCTGGGGGGATCCAACCGCCATGCGAATTCGCTAGAGGGATCCAACCGCCATTCGAATTTGATAGAGGGATCCAACCAAGATTCGAATTTGCTAGAGGGATCCGACCAACATTCGAATTTGCTAGAGGGATTCAACCAACGCTCAACGGTTGGGCACGACTGGATCTCTCTCGTTAGTTCTGTCTCTCAATGACATGCAATTAATTGTCCACCCAACGGAAGAGACAAGACCCGATGTTTCGCATGAATGGACAACGGAAGAGACAAGACCCGATGTTTCGCATGAATGGACAACCCGGCACTGTGACCCCCTCTTGGGCACACAATTTAACAATGGATCTCCTGGAACAACTTGGGGTTGTGCCCTACTTTCAATGTGGCCTCTGCAGAAGTCCGTTCGACGAGGAGCGGTACCCTGTTGTTGGAAGATGCGGTCACACCCTTTGCTACCGATGTCACGTCAGCATGTGCAGCAACTGCATTTGCGGCGGATGCGAGGATGGCAGCTGTGTCGACGCTAAGCGCTACGACTGTCCAATCATAGGCTGTCCCTTCCTTCGCTCCCACACAAAGAAGCCTGTGAAGAACTTGTCCCTTGTGTCGGCCATAACCGAGTTGGCGAAGGTGAAGACTGAGGTGCTGGCATACAAGGAAAGGATGGAGAGAGCCCACTTCGCGAAGAACATCGAGCATGATAGGCTAGCTCAAAGCCAGGGCCAACTCGTCTTGCGTTTGAACGACGAGAAAAGAGAGTTGAAAAGAAGGCTCAGAGTCGAGCGCACACTGGCACCAAGAGAGACCAGCTACCACCGACCTGACGACAGCAGCAGCACTGGCAGCGACATTAGCCGAGGTGATTGACAACGTGAGTCAAGTGACGGGCTTGCCCATTCATGATCCGTGTAAACTAACTGAGTTACGTCTTTTATCATGGCGCTCTAATCCTCCTAGCAGCATCCACGAAGAGACCAGCCCATTCTTTCGTTGGCGCAAGAAAAAAGAACTCGTGGCGGGGCACCTTGGCTGTGGGGTCTGGTAATCCAACAAGTGTGTCACTGATGCTGTCGCATGGGACCAACATTAGCTTTGGCCGTCCTGCTTCCTGCACCAAAGGCATGTGGTGCACCATGTGCTGATCCACGTGGGCTCTTGTTCCGTAGCCAATGCCATTGCCAACTGGGTCCCCAGTTTCACTAAGCGGAAATCCAACCTGATGAACAAGAGCATAGTGCCCCTTCTCCTTCACATCAATCCCACCAACACTCACTGTTTTTGACAGGTCCTTCGGCAGATGGACAAAACAAAGAAGGTGGCTTGGATATTCCTCGTTCGCTAAATTAACGAGACACCAGTCTTGTTTGGAAAGCTGGTCGCGCCCGTACGATGGATGAGCAGAGAAGGCAGTCTCACCTCGCTTGGTCTTGGTCATCAATCTGACTCCCGACCTAGGAGGGAGGTGTGGCAGTAGCTTCTCCCGGACCAGGGAGACAACTTCCAGAGCTGAAACATGACTGTCTGGCCAGATTGGTGTCCCCTGGCGTTTCCCAAATGTTCGGTCAACTACGAACGTGGCATGCACAGTGGCTATCCGACCGTGGTACGTCACCGTGTCTGGCTGTTCCTGTAGGGGAGGAACAGTGAGTGTCCAGTGGGGATGATCAAGGTAGCTTCTTTCGATGGTGAGGTTCTCCACGTATCGCACGCCTGACTGTTGTTCGAATTTCTCATTGCTTTTGTTGGTTCTTTTTCCTGGCTCCTTCACAGATGTTTTGTGGAGGGTTTCTCCTGGTCCGCTGTTGAAGTTCTGGGGACTGCCAAGTCTTTGCACATCGTCACACAAGTGGTTTGGGAAATGACTTTTGACTAGGTTGTTTCCTGCACCCTCGGTTCTATTGAAGGCACGGAACACCTGGTCAAGAAAGGAAGGGATGAATGATTTGACTGCTCTCAAAGCAGCTTTCGGTATTCTCGTCCAACGCATGAAAGACTCATACTGTATCAACAGAGTCAGTGCCTTCACCATGTTCGAAGCCCTGCTATGACCAAGAGCTTCATGAAGGTAACCACTTTCCTTCTGGGTTGGACCTTTCTTCTGTCCTGTCTGCTTGTGCGCAGTGTCAGGTTGAGTCCTCCTCCAGTGTCCCCAGTGATCGATGATTAGAACAAGAAGAAGTACCAGCAAGACTCCGGTCCTCTCATTGCCCGACATCTTAGCTAGCTTTGTGATTCCGTGATGGAATCCGGTTCTTGGGAGATTCTTTTCACTCTGCCAACGAAGATGGTAATGCAGCTCCTTTGCTACGTTATCGACATTTTCCATGGCCTCATCGGAGAACACCTTGAGGTTGGCCAAGTCGGCTGCCTCCATGGGCTTGACTACCTCATCGCCTTCAGCCGGTTCCAGGTAAGTCTCCACATAATCTCCCTCCTCGCTGTCAGCAACACTTTCGTTGTCCTCTTCACCGGCATCTGTTTCGTCATCCTCCTCAACGACTTCCTCAATCACTTTCCTCCTTTTGTTGCCAACAGTTGCTGCTGCGACTTCCTCCGCTTTCCTCTCAAGCGCCCTTTTCCGAGCAGCCTTGGCTTTTTTGGATAGCAGCTTCTTCGTGCTGAAGCAAGTCTCTATCGCCCTCTCTGCTAGACCCGTTTGGAATGCGTGGAGAATCTCTGCTGGCGTTGCCCCATGAAGGGCTCGCTCAGGATCAGAGAAATGCACGTCCACAAAGCCATCATGAACTGGTTTGTACCCAAGGTTATGAAGTTTTTCCACGTTGCTCTTGGATGGTTTGTTCCTTAGCCGCCTCAGAGGTCCTGCTTTAGTGAAAATCATCTTTTCGCAAGCATAAGGATCGCCCAGTTGTTCATACTCGCAGTAACAACTCCTGCAGCAGCTTCCAGACGATGTGGAAGACCTGTTCTTCACCTTTGCACACAGTGTGTCATGACCTGCTGTGTCTCCTAGAATGCAGTTCACCGGGATCTGAAACCTGCACCTGGTAGTGGTGGATCCATCAAGACACAAGCCCCAATCTATTCCTCCCTTCTTTTGAAGCGACGAAAGCTCAGAGAGAATGATTCGGAGACAGTAATGATAGTCCTGCAGTTTGTCATCAGCTGATGCATGAGGGCAAAGCTTGTCAAGGTTTGGAAGGTAACCCATGGGCCTCCAGGCCTTGGCTAGATTTCTCAGCTCTCTCTTGAACAATCCCATAGTGAACATGATCGGCTCAAGGGTGTGTTTTCCATTCAGATCCAGATGTGATTTGTCTATGAAAAGCAGAATCTCGTTGAGGATGTCGATAGGGCCAATGCAGTACCTACCATGGGCTTCAACGTGCACACTGCCGCTGGAGAAATCATCAAACACACCCTCGTTGGAACCAACCGAAGGCTTGGCAAAGGGGTCCTTGGGATCAACAGTTAGATTCTTTGGCTGCATCAGTTCTGGATCCGTTAACAGGGACTTCATCATCTCCCCAAAGGGAAACTTAATGAGGTCAATGTCCACTTTGGTGCACGGCAGACTCACTCTCAGAACACGGGGCTTCAAATTGTCATAACCATAGGTGGTCATGAGCTCATCCACCATCTTTGCGCGAGACTGAGGCATGGTGCGATGACTAATTGGGTCGTCATACTCCACAGTGCAATTGTGCCTCCATTTTTGAACCTGATCATAAAGCGCGAGTGGCTGACCCTTCATTAGGTTCAGAAGATGTATCCCGGATTTCTGATGGGGTTGGAGTTTCTCAAACATTCTGTCGGCATATCCAATCTGGCCTGGCAGCCCAACAGACGCAAAGAGATCCTCGTCAAGGTCACTGGCCCTGTGAAGGTGCACGCGAATGGACTGGGGAAGAGACGTGGTGTCTCCCACAGGTATGTGGGGATCGGCGAGGAACCCATCAACAATGGAGGCTTCATCCGAGGATTCACCACCATCCAAGGGCGCATTGTCTTCAACACTTGAGGCTGAGGAGTCGGCATTGGCAGCCATTCTTTCCAGAAAATCAACGGCGGGGGCACTTTCATCTCCAAGCATTGATCCCGCAGCTGCTGCATCAGTTGAAGGATCCCTCCATGTTGCAAAGGACTGGGGAGCGGCATTGGCAGCAACGGAGGCAGTCAGGAAACGACAGGGACCCTTGGACCTGTGCTGGAAAAGGGCTCTGTACGTTGCAAATCTCCTTTGGCACACACCGCACAGATTCATATTGGCGGGTCAGTGCTATGGGGAGCAGACATGGGCACAGCCTTGGATCAACGGCGCACCTACTGAGTAGACACAAAAATTCAATTGCAAACGCATGCACGACTAATGTGTTAATGGGGATCTACCTAAGCAGAGAACAAGAATCAAACTGCGAATTTGTTGGCCAAAATCTTGAGCTTGGGAACTGCCATCCGAGCCAGCACCTCGTTGTCCTCCACTGGAGAAACTGAGAATGCAGTGGTCAAAGGTTGCCCAACCACATGGGGCACGCCTCCCATATAGTGATTTTGAAGCGGAAAGGGAACAGGGGGGAAGACACAGCCATTTTTGCCACCAAAGATGTATCCATGGAAACGTGGATGGCCCCGAACATCCGTGCGGAATCCACCAGCATGGAGCAAGTTGCCTGGGAAAACACCGAAACTACCATGGCGAATGAAAATGGTGGTTCCATACTCCTCTCCCTGCGAAGCCTGTCCTTCGGTGGTGCCATTGGTGTGCTCGTTGGCGACCTGAAGCCAACAACCACATTCGGTGAGGGGGACGAGGAGCGTGTACACAAACATGTCCTCCTTCATATTGGCAATGAGCCAATCAATCGAGAAGTCAATGTGCAGGATTTGGATCATCCATCGGTGGAGATCCACTCCATCTGGGCGGCAGGATAGAATGAACCCCCACCAAGATTTGAACTCGTAGTCAGCAAAATTGGCATCCTTGTCCACCATGGACAACACAGCTCGGAAGGCTCGCTCCTGCAGAGCATCGATGGCGGCGGAGTGCTGGTCAATCTCAGCTTGAGAGAAACCAAGACCATTCTCGGAATCGGCCAAGTAGAGACGCAGGCAGTTGTCAGTTTCCATGTCACGGACAACATTGTACTTCAAGCCAGGGTGACCAGCAACTACTTCCAAGCTTTGTCCTGCCGGGGATGTCTTTCCGCCGTTGTATCCAAAGTGCTGCTGGGCTTTCTCCAGAGCCAAGGCAAGGACGGGGGATTCATGGGGAATGTCGAAGACACCAATGTCACCGTAGAAAGGAAAGTCATAGGGCTGCCCACGATGCAAATGGTGGAAACACTGCTTCCCGTTGGTGTGGAAAAGGACCTTTCCAATGATGGTTTCGCCCCCAGCCATGGAGATCTCGCGACGGCTATCAGCAATTACTTCATCGTCCCCAGTGAAGTAATCCTTCTGGTGATCACAAAGGAGGAACTCGACGAAGGATTGGTTCTTCTTGGTCTTGAACAATGCCCTCACAGGAGGGTAATACTGCTTGCGCACATTGCGAACTGCCACTTCCTTGGACACCGACACACGTTCTCGCTTCCGACTGCTGTTGCCTGCCTCGACTCGGCGGGCAGTGATTTTTAGCTCCTCTTCCTGATTCTCGTGGACAACTATTTCCCAGCAAGTGAGCATTGTTTCGAACGCAAACTGCCTGTTGTGGAGGACCTTTCCAGCATACTTGTCTTCAGGTTTGGTGCCGAAGTGCTGGCAGTAAAATGGAGTCAGAACGTTTCGGTTGTTGAAACCAAACAATTCGGTGAGGAAATTGGTGCAAATGGGGATGCAAATGATGTCGTCCACCTGAAACATGAGGCCCACGCTGGTATTCTCCTGGTTTTTGTGCTTGTTGGCCTTGAAAAAGCCAAAGAAAAAGGCCATGGTGTCGTGGGAAACTGGATCTGCTTTGACCATGCGAACAATTTCTTCTAGCACTTGGAAGGGACGACGGTACTTCTCCAATGAATCAGCTTGGGTGAGCTCGACTTCATCATCATCATCATCGTCATCATCTTCGCCTTCGGCATCAGATTTGCGAAGCAGGGCACGGAAATCATCACCGCAACGACAGAGGCACTCAGTGTACCCACCATTGTGGCCTTTGCGAATCTGAGCACGCCAGCAGCAGCGCTTCATTTTGTTGTATGCGAAATCATGCATGTCGTCACAAAGGGCTCCTTCTGGAACTGGTTCATCGAGACTGATACCTTCATGAACTCCTTTCTCGCGACGAGTGTTTTGGGCAACCTTGTTGATTCTAGTTGCCATAGTGGATGCTGCTTGGTTGAGGTCTTGGAGGAGCGAGGTAGATGTGCTTGGTTCCGATCGAGTAGCGGAAAGCCGAGAGAAACTTGGAGTGAGCGAACTTGACTCTGCTGGATTATGAGCTCCTCCTTCTGCGATGAATTCATCTGGGGATGACATGGTGTGTTTGGAGAAGGGAGCGTGGACAGCGAAACGCCAATCGAAACGGAAAGGCGTAACGACAATCGAAACGGAAAGGCAGCGCCGAAGTCTATCGACCCAACAACTCCAACGTGGGAAGGCCCACGCCGTTACTCACGCTAACAACAATACACCAGTGCTGGCTAGGCGGCGACCGTGGAGGCAACCCCCTCCGACTAAGAAAGCCCTCCGATTAAGAAAGCCCTCCGACTAGGAAAGCCCTCCAACTAAGATAGCGTGTCGGCGTCGCGGTGCGATAATGGGAGGGGGGCGATGGTGGGAGGGGTTCGATAGTGAGAGGGGTCAACTTCGTGTTTGTGTTGGCGCCGTTGACAAAGGTTAGTGAGAGGGGTGCCGCATTGAGAGGGGTTGGATAGTGGGAGGGGCAAACTTCAACTAGCTAGCGACGACACCGTGAATGAGCGACAACCCCCGACTGGCATAACCTGCTAATTTCGCAAGACTGAAAATGGGGTGGTTTTCTTGCCTTGGGGGCAAATGCAACTTTTCATGCAACAATAAGGGGGGCCCCTGACTGCCATGAAGGGGCCAAAACTCCCCCACTGGTTCAGTCCTCTGTGGACTGGATTCCCTGCGCTCGACAACAATCTCAACGGACCGACTCAATTTTTCCACTGCCGATCCACCAGTCCTCTCAGGACTGGAAACCTTAACCTTACTTAAAAAATATGCTGTCTCGATAAAAAATCTAGAAATCCCACTCAACTCTCCTGAACATATTGCAGATGTTCCACCATATACTGCAACATGGAGGTAGGTGCGTCGTACTCCTTTGATCTGCGGATTGGGTTTCTACAGCATCTGTTGCAGTTTAGTTTGGTTGG
>JAVCKV010263467.1:0-15109 GCA_032274145.1 Herpochondria borealis
AGCTCTAAAATTAGAAAATCCTATACTAACATACGCTAGTATAGGATTTTTATGTCTTTACTTCTGAATATCCCTAACCTATCCAAGAAATTATGTAGCTTTGCAGCCTTGGATACACCTATAAAACTAAAGTTTGCTTAGATGCAGGAGAAGACAATTAAACCCGAAATATACACCGATCATCAAGTTCGTGAAGCAATCAAAGAATTGTTCAGTTATAAAGATTTTTTAGCTGGCATGAAAGGCTTTGTTCCTGTTCAACTCAATCAACACATACTCGATGAAGTAAATACCGTTGATTCTGCCGAAGATTTCCAAGAGAAAGTCATTAAGCCCTTTCTTAAAGCCGTCAAAAAATCAAGCATTAGTGAAATCACAATTAGTGGTTTGGATAATTTAGAAGCAAATAAGAGTTACTTATTTATCTCCAATCATCGAGATATTGTTTTGGACTCTGCCTATTTAAATTTCGTGCTGCTTGAAAATGACATGAAGACTAGCCGAATTGCTATTGGCGATAACCTAATTGCCAGTCGCCTTACAGAACTACTTTTCAAAATTAATAAAAGCTTTGTTGTCAAACGTTCTGGGAATCCAAGAGACATTTATCGACATGCCACCATGCTTTCTACCTACATCAACGATACCGTTACAAAAAACGAAGATTCGGTTTGGATTGCGCAACGCGAAGGTCGTGCAAAAGATGGCAACGATAGAACGCAAGTTTCTTTATTAAAAATGTTGAGTTTAAGCAACAAAACTGAACTGGCTGAATTCTTTCGAAACATGCAAATTGTTCCTGTTTCTATTTCCTACGAATTTGATCCTTGTAGTTTTTTAAAAACCAAAGAGTATTTAGAAAAGAAAGTACAGCCTGATTACAAAAAAAGCTTCAAACAAGATGCCGATCACTTATTACTAGGTATCCAAGGATTTAAAGGCAACTTGCATTTTCATTTTGAGCGACCACTCAACCAACGCTTAGAACAACTCAATGAAGTAAAAGGGAACAAAGCTCAATTGGAACAATTGGCCTTGATTATTGACAAATCTATTCATTTAAACTATAAGATGAATCCTGTCAATTACTTTGCTTATGATACCTTGATGAACAGCAAAGAACATGCTTCAGAATATACAGAACAACAAGTTATTGAGTTAAATTCCTTTTTTGAAACTCAAATCGAAAACTTCAAACCAGAGCAACAAGAAGCAGGCAAAGCGTACCTTCTTAAGATGTATGCGAATCCATTAATCAATGCAAAATCTTATCAATAAGAATTCAATATTATCCGATACGATTTCCTTATAACATACGTTTCCAACCCAAACTAAACACCTCTTATGAAAGTTTTATTATTTATCCTATTGATAGGTCTAATCTATTATGTCATTCAAAAAAACGCGAAGTCTGCCCTACAGCGTTGTGATCGTTGCAAAGGCAAAGGCTTTTGGACAAGCTTGCGTGGCGAACGCAACCACTGTAAACCTTGTAACGGTACTGGAGAACTCCAATAAGGGCATTCATTAACCTTAATTTAGGCTTTATCCTTTGCAGCCCAATTCGCTTCTGATTCATTTACAAATTTCACAATAACTTCCGTTGCTTGTCCAGGGTTTGCCATATGAAACAGATGTTCTCTAAACAAATCTTTTTCGTGCGGGTTGGTCACATCTATCACCCGAACATTAGGTGCTTCATCCCATTTGGGAACATATTTAGCAATAGAATCTTTGTCACTTTTCAAAAAAAGAATTGGAATATCGTATTTCAGCATATTATCCATGACTTCTACATCATCATAGGTTTTGGATTCTAGCAATGCTCCATGTACTTGAATGGCAAAAACTTTGGCAGGTAAACGACTTAAAGCACGTTCAATCGGAATTCGATCCATGTGTGGTACCGATTCCAAGCTCGTCATCAAATGAATGATTTGCCCTTTTGCAGCGGCCCAAATTCGTTCGCGGATCTTTGATTTTTTGCGAATCAACCAATTCGTTAGTTTAATACCACGACGGCGAACACCTTTTTTTGAATCCAACGGAATCACTCTACGTATGGTAATTAACAGTGCTTTTTCTGCTGCATTTTTTCGATAAGACAAGGCTGGAATCAAGACATTATCCAAAAAGCCTACAAAGGCATGCTTCGCATTTTCTGAAAAGAATGGATTGGCACCAATACGACCTCTTAGATATTTTTTTATGCCATGTAATTGTTCAAAATCACGATTAATCAATAAAAAATAGGTATTCCCCATTGAGTGATCAAAAATGTACACAGGATGTCCTTTCGAACCAAAAAAGGCGACTACTTTATCAATATTTTTAACAACATGTTGAGAATACAGATGTGGTGGTAGGTCGTGCGGAATAGATCCATAGTGCATCGCAGCTCCAATACATTCGTGTGTTGGCAAAGCTGTCAATAAGCCATCAAAAGAGTTCAAGCCCAAAAATCCATGAATTAAAATAACAACAGGGAGTTTTACTGCTGCATTTTCGTCGTAAGGTTTCGCAAGATCTAAGCGAATATTTGTTGGTCCGTATTTTGTTTGGCGTTGAATTTCTATCTGTGGCCAAGTCAAGGCTTTGTCGTCCAAGAAAACCGTCATACGATTTCCTACATCATATATATGGCGTAAAAAACTAGGACTTTCGTTGCTTTTTCCATAACGGTAAAACAACCAAGCCAAAGGTCTGCGCTTATCTGCTTTGGTTGCCAAAAAGGCAATTCGTTTTGCTCGTGCCAAGAAATGGGGCGTTCCTGTAATCTCTGGTTCGTCCAGATCTTCAATTAAGACAACCAAATCTTCCGAATCAAACGCTTTTGACTTTCGAGAAACACCAGCTACTTGCCCATCAGGATCTGTGCTCAAAAAGACATAATCAAAGCCTATTTTATTGTGTTCTTCTAGATACAAGTTCAATTTTTCGTTAAACCCCCTACAATATTCTTCAATATCGTCTCGGTTCAGGCTTCGGCCAAGGATTTGATCTTTATCGATCATTCCTCTACGAAGCATTTTTGTCAAAAATGCGGTTGCATCTAGGATGCCTTCCAACCCTCGTTGACGCTGCAATCTAGAATTTGTAAACGTATAACGAATCAAGTCGGCACGCTCGATTTCATCGTAGTGTGCCATAATATATTCGTAAGCACCAGAAGGTGATTGTCCATGTGCTAATCCCACTAAAAAGCGTTGCCCTTTTTGGGTCGTAGCATTGGCATAATTTATAAAATCCTGGCCTACTGCTTCGTCAAATTCCTCTTTCGTTTTGAAATATCTTGTTTCGGGGACAGCGAAGTTATCCAGATTTTCAATCTTTTGGGAGTTAAATACGGGGCTAAACTCAAAAGACTTTTTATTCGTCATTGTTGCATGAATTGATTTTGGTAATAACAGGCAATTATAACCTTTTTTTTTGATTTTTTTGATTTTAATTAATAATCAATCCCTTAGATTTTTCCTCATTTACCCTTTTGAATATAAGTTAATCCTTATTTCAGGTCAGTTATCTTTAGCAATTTTAATCCAAACTTATTGATCTCCAAGTCAACAAAAAATTTAATTATACACTTGAACTAACTAAAAGACAAGGCTTTGAAATCTATTTCCTGAAGGAATCAAGCCCTAACAAATTAGTACCATCAAAATAAACTTTGCTCCTATTTATCCTTCATCAAAAATAATTTCAAGTCGTTTTTTTCATTTGAAAATTTTAAAAAACTGTATCTTTGCCTTTGTTTTGTATATTTTTTGACAAAAATCCAATCACTACCCCAAAAAATTACTTTAGCCCTACTAAGCATTCTATATGAAATACGTTTTTTTATTGCTTCTATTTTCGCATTTAGCTCAAGCCCAAGTCATCTATATTGCCCATCGGGGGGCATCCCACTTAGCTCCAGAGAATACCTTAGCTTCCATACAATTGGCTTGGGACTTAAACAGCAGAGCGGCAGAATGTGATATTTTATTGACAAAAGACGAACAAATTATTGTTTTTCATGATAAGAACACGAGTCGTTTGTTGGGCAAAAACCAACAGATAAAACAATCTAATTATACAGAAATCAACAGCGATCCAATTCGACTAAAAAGTCATAATTTAAAAAAATATGCAGGAGAAACCATTCCTTTACTAAAAGATGTACTCCAAACAATTCCTGATTCAGCGACGTTGGTCATAGAAATTAAATGTGGGCAGGAAATTATCCAACCCTTAAAAAAAATCATTCATACGCATTGGAAACAAGGAAGCATTGCTTTTATTTGCTTTGGCTATGAAACAATCTTAGCAACTAAGGAACAATTCCCTAACATTCCTTGCTACTTTTTAGCACATGGAAAAGGAAGCCTAAACAAATACACCAAGGAGCTAATAAGTAGCTCCTTAGATGGCATTGACCTCCATCACAATATTATTAACAAACGTCTAGTAAAACGTTTCAAAAAACACCATAAAGCCATTTGGTGTTATACTGTCAATCATGTAAAAGAAGCCATTCGAATGCGTAAATGTGGTGTGACTGGCATCACAACCAATCGCCCGAAATGGTTAAAAGAAACGGTAAAGAATACAATAAAGAAATGACCTTATCAAAATTAGAAATTAGAGCACAATTTGGAGAAAAAAAGAACTGGCCAGGCCTTTTAGCCATTGCAAAAGATTTTGCAATCTTGGCGCTTGCTTTTTATGTAGCCCATCTTTATGGCCATTTAATTCCTGTTGCTGTTGTTTTAATCTTTTTAGTTGGAGTGGTGCAGTTTGCTATGTGTGAATCACTCGTCCACCAAGCTAGTCACGGCAATTTGTTTAAAAACAAGTATTTAAATGTTTTTTTTGGAAATTTATTTGCTTATATAATTTTCACAACGCTTGAAGATTGGGCAGCAGAACATCGTGACCATCATGGTTATCTGATGAGCGAAAAAGATCATTTGGTGAATGATTATCAAACCTATCAATTACACAAAGGCTATCATCCATTTTATATTTGGATGATTCGGCCGCTTGTCGGTTTAGTTGCTTTGGATTGGTTGAAAGCCGAATTCTTAGGTATTCTTAATCTACGAGTTTTCTTATTTCATTTACTAACGATTGGTTTGGCTTACTGGACTGGGAATCTGCTTTTGATACTTCTGTTTTGGTACCTTCCATTGATTTGGGTGCAATCAGCAGTCTTATATTGGTCTGAAATTACCGATCATTATTTGGCGAAAAGTGAGACTCGATCTAATCTTAGTTTTTTTTGGAACTTCTTTTATCATAATGGCGGTTATCACTGGGTGCACCACGAGCACCCTTATATTCCATTCCACCTACTTCCAGAGGCACACCAACAGTTGGCTTCTAATGAAGATACGGTTGGTAATTGGTGGCAAATGTATTTACTTTTATTAGAACATTATAAAAAATAAAGGGTTCTCTGACAGTTTTTGCTAAGACACATTAAACAACCTATTAAAACGTCGCTATTGCGGACCTCATTTCTGGGGCCAGTTCGCAAGGCTCATGCAAATATTGTCAAAGAACCCAATAAAGCTTCTTGAATTTGTACATTCTACAAGCCTTTAACTATCGAATTGTTTCCCATGTACAGGACTAAGGCAAATTAGAACTTACAAAACCTCAACAGTTCATCATCCAATTCAATGACATATATCCCGTTAGCTAGATCACTAATATCAACGTTAATCAATTCACTTTCGTAAGATTCGTTGTAGACAATTTCTCCTAGTAGATTGAAAATTTTAATAACACCTCCATTTTTATGATTTAGTGCTTTTACCGTGAATTGTCCAGAATTTGGATTTGGATAAATACTAAAACCAGAATCCTCACGTTCATTTTTAGTATTTACAGAACTAAAAGGGCTTTGAATTAAAATATGATAGTCCTCTATATCTCCTCCATTATCAACGGTGTCACAAGGTGAAGAAACTGGACCAGAACCAAAAGATTTAGAATAAACACGCATTCTTGTCACACCTAATGTCGCAGAGGCAGGAACAGAAACAGATACTGTTTTAACCGTAGAAGCCCCAGGAGTATAAACAGGATACCATAAGCTTCCTACAATGTCTTCCTGAGCATCATCGAAATCACCATCTTGATTCCAATCTATCCATATTGCAGGCGCATTAATATCATAAAATGTCACTGAAAGGGTATAATTACTTCCTATTTCTAAGTTCGTAGAATCAGTAGTTAATACATACCCTTCATCATAAGCCGATGTTCTGTTTAAAGTATTTAAGGTAACATTCGTTATCCCATGATCATTGGGCCCAGACAGAGAAGGCGTACACCAGCTTTGGCCAAAAACATCAGCACTCAATAGTGTCAATAAAAAAGAGATTGCAAACAAGGTATAGGTTTTAGTTTTCAAAATAAGTATTGATTTAGCAAATAACATGAATAGTAAAATTATATAATTAATAATAAATTAGGTTTTTGTACAATTATTTAATAAACTTCCTTTAAAGTCTACAGTACACTTTAGAAATTATATTAAATTAGATGGTTTTGCTATTTGAATATAGGGCGCTTGGCTTGTTCCTTTCATTCAAAAAATTAACCCTACATATGCTATGGGCCTATATCTAAACAACAATGAGAAATGCAAGGCTGCTACCATTTTTAGCAGTTTAAAATCTTACCATAGATTTTTATTTCATAGAGGGAATGATAATGAACTTAATTGGACGACTAACTTCTTCCCTGGCACAAAGAAAGATGAATTGAAATTAAGTACAAAAGACATTTCTTTCCAAAACTTATTTTATTAATCTTTATTCAATTATATAAGTACATAACAATCAATAAAAAAATACAAATTATTTCGATTGTTACAATCATTTTTTAAAACTATCGGTTTTGCCAATTTGAGAATTATTACATTCTATAAAGAATAAAATAAGGCTTCTTATAATTGGAATACCCCTTGCGACACAAGGCAGTAGCCAGAAAGATAATAAAGCTTAATACGCTTATGCAGTAGACCTTTTATGACAAAGAAATCCCTCTGCCAATAAAATATTTGCCAGAGGGATTGAAAAATCGGATACTGTTATGATTAACTTTAGCTTACACCTTGATTTGTGTGCTAAGATTCGTTTTTTTGAGAGCTTTTCGATAAATGAATACTACTTTTTAGTTTTGACACCGTTCTTTGATGTCTTCCTTCACCTTGGGCACGAGTAACATTTAATTTCTAATCTTGAAAAAAAAAGACACACAGTCTCTTTTCCAGAAACTGTGTGTCTTCTTATAAAGTTGTATAATAACTTCTAAAAGATATTAGCTTGATTTGATAGAATTAGTTTGTTTAACGAATTCTTCATCATCCTCAAACCAAGTTCCACCACATACAGTTGTTAATTGTTTAGCAACTAATACTTTTTGACTTACTTCTTTCTTTAGTCCTTTCAATGTTTTAACTTTCATCGGTACGTTTTTTTGTATGTATAAAAAAATATTCATATCGTTCAAAACTAAGTCGTCTGAAACTTTATGATGCTCCTTATAAGAAGCTAACGATTCAAAGATAGGCCAAAAAAAGTTCTCCTGAAAGCTAAAAAAATGAACTATACAACCTACCTTATGAATTATACAAAATTCCCCATGAACTCCACAAACTCATTAACGAACAAAACACTCTAAAACAACGCATTAAGTGTTTTCATATAATCATTTTCGCACTATAGACATGCCGTTGTTAATTGTTTAGCAACTAATATTCTTTAGCCTACTTCTATACAAAATTTCACCTGAACTCCACAAAATCATTAACGAACAAACCGTTTTAAAAGCGAAGTGATCTAATGTCTCAAATAGATCAAAAATTTCTTAGAAATAAACGTTCTACACACTTTACTTATATGAATACCGCAGTTACATGCGTTATGTACCACTTCGTTTGTCAAAGAACCAAAAGAATGAAGTCTTTTTTATTATTGGGCAAAAAATGATGCAGCATTAGTTATTAATGACGTCGATGCTCAGTATATTGGACTTCAATTTCCAACATTTCAATAAAATTTTCTGAAGATGATGACTCCATTCATTCGTACCTGTGCTTTGTTCCTTTTCCTTTTGAGCGTTGCTTGCAACACAGTACCCGACAACAATACAACAACAGATAACAATGTTTCTGATAGTTCTTTGACCATTCCTGTCAGTGCGCCAGTTCTTGAAGAAAAGCCTGAAAGTCCCTTCAAAGAAGGTGCTTTTGAAATTGTAGATGCCGCTGCATTTAATCAAATCTTAGCAAAAGAAAGTAAAAAACTAAGTCCTAAAGAGGTTATTAAATTATACTATCCTGCTGTCATTCAAACAGATGATCACAGTTTTCAGAATATTAAAGTCGAAGAAAAGAAAGAAGGAGATAAAACGATTGTAACACTTACACATGACAATCAACCACATATTACGATTCAGGGACATCGTATGATGATGACGATGATACAAGAAGGAAAACAATGGTATGTGAAAGAAATCAAGCAACAATTCAAATGTTGGAAACGCTCCAAAGGCGATGTTATTTGGAGTACTAATAAATGCCCTAATAAGTAACTACTTCTAGTAATAATTTGAAAGCCGGTTGATTATATAAACAAAAAAATGGAACGTTGGCTATAAACCCAACGTTCCATTTTAAATTCTAAAGCATTAAACTTGTCACTGCTTACTTCAGTCCTTTTATAACCGATGTTCCAGCACCGAAAACATTGTTGTTTCCAAATTTTGAAACGCCTTTTTTAGCCCATTCCATTTCGATTTCCAATTTTTTCAATTCTAACATCTTAGGAGAAGACATAATGTCTTTTGTTTTTGCATCAAATTCAGCTGCATCGAATTTACCTTTTGCTTCAGCAATACGCGCTTTCGCTAAGTTGGTTTGTTCTAATTCTTTTTTAGCTGCCAAAGAGTTACGACCTTCTTGAATAGCCGTTTCTTCTGCAACATCTGCAATTGCTTTTGGAATATCTACATCTGTAATTTGAACGCGAGCAAATTCTACATAAAATTCAGGAAGCTCCTTACTAATGATGTCTTCCAATGCTTTTTCTGCCGCTTTTCTTTCTTTTAAATTCAATTCAGATGCTGTATATTGAGGTACAACTTCCTTACCAGCAGATTTAAGCGTTTTTATAATTTTGGTATCAATATCCGTAATTTTGGTGTGAATAAGGTTGACTTGCATAGGATTCAAGTTATAATCCAATGCAATTTCAACACTTGTTTCCATGTTACGAGAATCATTAAAAACGAATTTTTTGACCAATGTTTTTTCTCTTACGTCATATTCAACGCAAGAATTCCACAACCAGCTCACGCCAATTTCCATACCCTCTGGCAAAATATTTTCTAAATCTGTTTTTCCACCCCAATAGACCTTTACACCTTTGTGTCCAGATTCTACAGTTGTACAAGAAGTAATAAATATAGCCGCTAAAAACAGTACTACTAAATTACGTAAGTAAATCTTCGAGTTCTTCATTTCGATTTCTTAGTTTTGAATTATTTTATAGGTTCAACAATGCTTCCCTTACATTGTTAATACTATGATGATCATTATAATAAAAGAGGGAAAGAAAGTTAAGCAACAAATTTACGATATATATTCAATTTTGAATAACTCAATTGATATAATCCTAAATTTAATTGCCTTAAAAATGAAAAACAAACGTTATGAAGGATATCACTTCGTTTATTTTCATTCCTTACTAAGTTTTTAACCTTTTTTTTAGGAAAAAGATTCCATTTTATGATAGTATTTTATACTTTTTTCATAGGATTACTTTTTTCAATCATAGTATTTATTAAAAAACAGTTCCTTACACCATCAATTTTTATTTAGAGATGATTACAAAAGACACCCTTACTTTTCTCAACGATTTAGAAATCAATAATAACCGCCCTTGGTTCGAAGCGAATAGAAGTAGATATACCATTGCAAAAAAAAATGTTTCTACTTTTATTGATAAAGTCAATGAAGACCTCAACAAAACGGATGTTATAGAAACCCACCGCGTGCATCGTATTTTTCGAGATGTCCGCTTTTCTAAAAACAAATTACCGTATAAAAGTTATTTTGGTGGCAATTTGACCCGTTTTGGATATGACAGACGTGGTGGTTACACTTTTCAACTTAAGCCAGGAAACCAAACGCGTGTTGGAGGTGGCTTTTATGCTCCTAACTCAGATGACTTATTGCGTATTCGCAAAGAATTCGAAATGGATGCTCAATACATGCATCAAATTTTGAAAGAAGAAACGTTTGTTACGCATTTTGGCGAATTATTGGGCAATGGTGTCAAAACAGCCCCAAGAGGATTTGACAAAACAGATCCTAACATTGAGTTAATTCGCAAAAAACAACTCTATGCCTTTCGGACGTTTACGGATAAGGAAGTGTTGAGCAAAAATTTTGTAGATCAAGTGAATGAAACTTTTCTGGCTATTAGACCGTTTTTTGATTATATGACTGATATATTAACCACAGATATGAATGGTGTATCTATCTTATAGTCTAAAAACTTAGCAACAAATTATTATGAATATAAAGCCTCCAAATTTCCCACTATCTGGTATGTATTATCACATCTTCCGAGGTCGTGGGTCTTTTAACCTTCTTTATTTTTATCCAGATGGATTTGTGATGGGCGTTACGATTGCAGGAGATCTTTCTGATTTGGATGCGGTCAAACAATGGTTCAGCAAAGAAAACTGGGGCAATTCAGAAAGTAAAAATATTGGCCATTATCAAACAGCTAATGGCCAATATATTCATTTTGACTTGTGCTCGGATTTAGGAAAAGTCGTCTATACTGGCGAAATTCAAGAACAAGGCAAGTATTTACAATTGTATAATCACAGTCATATTAATGGCAATGTTGACAATCGACTCTACCATTTGTTAAAAGACGATAAAGAAAAAGATAGCACTTGTATCGCTCCCGATGGTGCTGGGGCGGCACCCGACCTTGATTGAACATGACCTATGATTTAGTTGCGTACATAAAGTGCTCCTCTTAATCAGACGCAACATGACACTATGTTTACTTCTTGATAAACTTTTCCAGATACTCTTCTCCATTATCCAAACGTATAGATAAGATATAAGAAGCTGGCGCTAAATTTTTGACCGATTCAATCGAAATCAATTGATAATTCTTGATATTGGTATCAAAAGACTGGATGATCTGCCCATTAATTCCTATAACATTAAAGTGTGCTGACTCTATCGTTCTTGGTAAGTCTGTAAAACGAACTTTAAGAACATTTTTTACAGGATTTGGAAAAATTGCAACAGCAAAATCATGCTCCCCTTTCTTGCCTGCAACTGCACGGATATTGGAGTAAGCGGTTGTTCCATCAAAATCTATCTGCTTTAATCTATAATAGTTTATACCAGTATGGCTGTTTTCGTCAATAAACTGATAGTTGGTGGTATTGGTTGTTGTACCCTGACCATCGATAAAAGCTACTTTTTGAAATTCTGTTTCGTTTTCGAGCATCCGCTCTATGTCAAAACCTTGGTTGTTTGTTTCAGAGGCGGTAGTCCAGTCAAGTTGTACTTGATCTTGGTTTTTACGTGTCGCATCAAAGGATAATAGTTCTACTGGTAAATCTATTTGTACATCTTCTATCGCAAAAGGCGAAAAGCTCGTAATGCCCGTTCTTGTTTGCGTCCAACTCGTGCCTGCTACATTCGTCGCATTGGTCCAAGTTGGAGAGCGATCCCATGCCGTGCCTGTCCAATGGGATAGACCACTGATACTACGGTCAAAGTTGAGCAGCTCATCGGAAGTTTCCCATTGCAAGGTCATGCTAACATTGGAGCCTCCAATTATTTCGTCTTCTATAAACCAAGCTTTGCTAACAACACCATCTGTTTCTACGACTCCTGAAGGATAGTCGCTACGAACAAAGTCTTCGACTCTTGCTTGGAAATTATCTATAGTTCCCGTATTGCTCAAGGTAGCTGGATTGTACCAACTATTTCCTACTGGAAAAAAGACAGCACTAGCTCCAACCTCTTGTTGCAGAAAACCTGCTCCATTGGTCATAATATAATGACTTGCATCGTAGTTGTTGATCGTCCCAGCAGTAGCTAAAACCAAATTAAAGTTACCCAATTCTATCTGGCCATTATTCATCAAATCAACAGCTGTACTCACCGTAATATGATTACCCAAAACCAAGCGATTTGCATTATCGACTTTAAGACGAGCGATATTTAGAGGCGCATCGCCTGTTGCTGTTTCGTTGGTAGTCCCTTCAAACCAAAGCCAACTGGCAGTCCCACCATTATAAGTAGCACTATTCACTTGGTTGAAATTACCATCCAAATAAAGAGTACCTTCGTTCTCAATTCTTCCACTGTTATCGTTGCGGATATCGCCTTGTTCTACTCTGAAATCTATCCCTGTTCCGACCTTGATAATCGCTCCATTGTTGACCAAATTGCTTTGGGCACTAAGGAGTAGGGGCAAGAACAAAAGGCTTAATATGATTATTTTTTGCATAACGCTTGATTATTTAGAAGCAGTTTGATTCAATAATGTTTTGATTTTGGACACTTCTGCTTGTAAGTTGTTGTATTTATTTTCTAATCCTTTTAGTTGGCTATTCTCCGTTTCTAAGTTTTCGATACGCTTCAAGAGTTCTTGAGTTGCGGAGATGTTCAATGTTGTCAAGGCATCGTAATCTACTTTATGGAAATCAGGCACTTCACGTCCATATACAAATGCTTTGCCTGTTGCATCGGAAGCTATTTTGAAATGACCTTCTTTGACTTCTAATACTTCATGCTCTTTAGCGCCACTTTCAAAAATAATACGAACTTTTTCACCTACTGCTACTGTTACACTGTCCAACGTAACCCAACCGTTTTGGATGGTTGATTTTTGCATAATGTCTGGTACAATACCAGCCTGCGAATCGTCTATAGCAATTGGATACACTTTTTTAACTTGTTGAGCAATTACCTTTTTTTGTGCTTCATTGCCATTTTCAACTTTATCCTTGAAAGTATAATCTGTAATTTCAATTTTTGATAAGGTTTCCAAATCTTCTGTTGAATTAGAAAGCCCTTCAATGTCTTTGATACGAGCATCAGAATAGCTCATTACATAAAGTCCTGCTATTCTATTCGTTGCATAAATACTGTAGGTTCTTGCTGTTCCTCCATTACTATATATAATAGCATTACTAGAATTGTTAACATAATAATAATCACCAATGCTATATGCTGTAGGAGCTGTCCCTACCGTTAATCTCGCTTTGACTTGGGTCGTTCCGATTCGTATATTACCATTTTTGAGAACGACCATGGCGTCGGACCTATTGGTTGATGATGTACCATTTCCAATTGTAAAGAGGCGATCTGTTGGACTATAGCCGTTTGCGGAAATGGGGGTGTAAGCGGTGTTATAGCTGCCTATGCTTGTTTCGACGTATGATGGTGCTATTGTCCTTATCCCCATCGCAGTAGAGCTGGGGCCTGATGCTCTTGTAATATATCCCATTGCTGTAGATCCGTAACCTGATGCTATTGTACTCCACCCTATTGCTATAGAGGAGCCACCTGATGCTTCTGTAAGTTCCCCCATCGCAGTAGAGAAGTAACCTGATGCTGTTGTGTTATTCCCCATTGCAGTAGAGAAGTCACCTGACGCTTCTGTATCATTTCCAAACGCGGTAGAGTTGTCACCTGATGCGGTTGTACTTTCCCCCATTGCAGTAGAGAAGTCACCTGATGCGGTTGTACTTCTCCCCGTCGTGGTAGAGGAGATGCCTGATGCGGTTGTAAATCTACCCATAGCGGTAGAGAAGTCACCTGATGCGGTTGTACTAGATCCCATAGCCGTAGAGTTATAACCTGAAGCTTCTGTATCATTTCCAAACGCTGTAGAGGTGATACCTGATGCTATTATACCATATCCCATAGCTGTAGAGTTCTGACCTGATGCGGTTGTAAATCTACCCATTGCTGTAGAGTAGTCACCTGATGCTATTGTAGATCTACCCATTGCGGTAGAGGATATACCTACATTGACATTATCCCAATGACCGCCCAAAACTCTCCCTGCTCTAAAGGCACCTTTAGCAGGGTTAAAAAACATCCGAGTTCCCGCTCCTTCTGGAATTCCATTTGTAGCACCTATTGCCAAGCCTGATCCAACGGTTCCTGTTATCAAAAAACCATCGGTACCATTTATTTCTGATACCCCAGCATCGGCAGTTATCGTACGGCCTAGGCCTGCGCCTCCAAAATCGTAGGAAGCGTCGAGTGTTCCTCCCGAAGAAGGAGAAGCCTCCCAAGTGACATTACCAGAACCATCTGTAGCCAATACATCTCCATTTATTCCATCTACAAGAGGAAAAGAAAAAGCATTATTAATATTCAGCGTACCATGGATTTTTATAGAATCATTAGCAAAATCACCATAAATAAGTGGTCTATTAGAAGAACTGTTTTCTATATATAGTTTGTCGTTACCTGTCGCATCATACCCTGCTTGATAGCCTAGGTAGATATTAGTACTACCATCAGGATTGTTAAACCCACTGCGATGACCTATAGCTATGTTATTAGCCCCTGTTATATTATTGTACAATGCACGATGCCCATTTGCCACATTAGAATGCCCTGTCGTATTAGAAGCTAATGCATCGTCTCCATTGGCTACATTTCCTGACCCTGTTGTGTTGGATTCTAGTGCATTATGGCCATTCCCTACGTTGTAAGATCCTGTTGTATTAGAATACAATGCCGAATAACCATTTGCTACGTTAGCATATCCTGTTGTGTTATCACGTAATGTATAACTACCATTTGCTACGTTAGCACTTCCTATCGTGTTATCACGTAATGCAAAAGTACCATTTGCTACGTTAGCATTTCCTGTTGTATTAGAATACAATGCAAAGTCTCCATTTGCTACGTTAGTACTTCCTATTGTATTAGAATACAATGCCGAATAACCATTCGCTATGTTAAAGATTCCTGTTGTATTAGAATACAATGCCGAATAACCATTTGCTACGTTAGCATATCCTGTTGTATTGTTTAAGCCTGCATTATAAC
>JAVCKV010263577.1:0-15109 GCA_032274145.1 Herpochondria borealis
TGCTCGCGATAACCGAAAACATCAGCATTCCCGATAACGAGATCGATATGCAGGCCATTAGAGCCCAGGGTTCCGGCGGGCAAAAGGTGAATAAAACCTCGTCTGCTATTCACCTGCGGTTTGATATCAAACAATCATCGCTTCCCGATTTTTATAAGTCACGCCTGCTCGATTTCAGCGACAGTTGAATCACCTCTAACGGTATTGTGATTATTAAGGCACAACAGTATCGTACGCTCGACCTTAACCGCCAGGATGCACTCGATCGCCTTCTGCAATTGATCAAAGCTGCCACAGTGATCAACAAAACCCGTCGCGCAACAAAACCCAGCCGCAACTCCCAGAAAAAGCGTATGGACAGCAAGACCCGCCACAGCAACCTTAAAAAATTGCGTAAAAAAACAGACTATTAGCAGAAATCGTTGGTGCATACAAAAACAACTGCACAATGAAGGACAGCCAGCAGACGGTGTAGCGATACCCGCTACTGCAGATTGCCCCCCGGTCCGCGTGTTTCTATCGATCTTCTTCGCTACCAGCGAACAGCAGACACGTGAAATGCTGGTGCAAACGCCCCCGAAACAGCACTGCTCTCTCGCTACGAGACCCCCTGCCACGCAGACTACCGGCTGAGGTTAGCCACCCGTTCAATTGCCATTCGTCATCGTCACCTGGAGTTGTTCTGCATCATATCTGCTTTCGAACTGTTCCAAGCCACTTCTCGACTTCTGTTCGTTCCAGAGATTCACACACTTGCTCACTGGCTGCCACGAGATGAAGTTTATTGCAGCTGTCACTCTACTTGCTCTGTCCGCTGGAAGAGTGCAGGGTTTTGTCCCTGCTACTCTTGCTGTTCGACCAGCGTTCACCTCAAGGACTGCAAGTACCACTTCCTTGGCAATGTCTGATTCTTTCTCACGAATCGACGGCAATCGGCGTGATCCGACAGACAAGGACATAGCTGTAATGGACGAAATGATCACCAAGATGGCGGAAGCTAAGCCGTACGAACTCCCGAACGCGGTCCGCCGCGCTTTTCGTGTTTGCTCCAGTCCCCGCTTTTTCATCCGCATTGCTGAACGTACCGACATGACGTCGGACGATGTGGAAAAGGACAAGTTGTCGGCCCTCGCCACCAATTTGGCTGCCACCGTCGAAGCAGTTGTGTCCACTACTGAGGATCAACTCGATGAACGCGCCCAAGATGTGGAAGAAGTTGTTAAGGCAGCAGCAGAGCCCGATACTGGAGAATTCTTAGTGCCTCTCACACAAGAACGTATGGACGCCATGCTGGAGAGTTTGGAAAAGAGAGATCCATCAAAGTTGGATGAGAGTTTTCTTGCTACTGTGGATTCGTGGGTGGTCAAGAGTCATGAAGACGGGATGGACGGCATGGTGGGTATTCTTCAAAAGCTGTTGCAGTTGTATGCAGGCCTTCAAGTATCTCGTGCTCGCAACAAATCAGACTCGCCAACATCAAGGTTGTTGGACGAGCTTCTGCTAGCCGATACCGACCTCTGGGATGTGGAAATCCGAAAGGGGCTAAACAAAGAAGTGACAACAACCGGATTGGTTGCCGAAATTCAGGGAACTATGGAGACTGTGATTCTTGATTTGGAGAACGGGTCAATGGCCCAACGTATCCAGGCCGAGTATCTGAAAGAGCTGGTGACTCGTGTGGAAGGCATCCAAGAAAGCCGCTACGAGTAGATAACTCCCTCAGATTTTGTCGTCGACAAGGAGGATGAAGATCCTACTCTAGGAGACAAGTTGATGGCATAAATCGATACGAGAGACCTGCTACCGACCCAGGACGGTTGCCTCAATGACAAACACCTTGTTCCACAGGGATACGACAATAGTTATGTTATCCCTAGCACTGGTACGAACACTTCACCCAGACGCTTTGAGTTGACGAAAAACAGTCAAACTCAGGTCGATGTATAGCTGAAGTACTTCAAAGCGAAGAATGTTGTCAAACGGGCTACAACCAAGTAGGCGGCAAGGATCCAAATATCTGCAAACAGATTTGCCCTCCGGAATTTTCCTCCAAAGAAGGAGATGACGAAATCCTCAACTGTGCCCTGACAAGGATCCATCTGGTCTAACGCGCAGCCCAAGTCATCAAAGAATTGACTGTTGTCGCTGGCTAGAACAGTTCGCTGATCGTCATGGAAAAGCGTGACAATCATTCCCTCGTAGACATAGTGACCTGGTGTAATCCAGTAAGTGAACTGAAAGATTCCAACCAGATACTGTGGCCGGACAATCAGTCCCGAGAAGAAATTGTTCAACCCAATGAAAACACTGCAAAGAATCTGAGCGGTTCCCATACCGCGGACCAAGCACATAAATGCTTGTCCGAAATATGAATAGATGGCGAGATTAAAGGTAAAGAATCCGTAAAATCCGACCAGTTCCCTGATTTTGATGTGGGCTACCCCGGCAGTCGCCAAGAAGATTACGCAGAAAAGAGCCGAAGATAGCATAATGAACCATTTCTCAGCAACTCCAAGTCCAAGCGCCACCGAGTTCGAGCCAATCATCCCCGCTGCTCGGTGCCGATAGAAACTATCTCGGATTTTGAGCATGACGGGAAGAACTGAGAGAATTGCAAGCACGCCAATGATGATGAATGCAATGAATATAGTTGAGAAGACGCTGCTCATCTCGGTCTCCGTAAGTTCGTTCGGGTGGCGAGAATGTACGAAGACGGAACCAAGAATAAAGGCAATACCCATGGAAATCAAAATGCGGCCAAGATTGTAAGCTGGTGATCGATAGTAGATCGTCCGGAGCCTCTTGTTGGTTTTGTATTGACGAGATCTCATAGATGCAGCAAACTTCGTGTCAAACTTTATTTCATCCTTTGGACTGGAATTCTGGACCGCTTCGTCAATGTTGCGCAACACTTCTTCGTTGTTCAGCGACTTCGAGAACTCTTCGACGTAGTCGCATGGTGCATTTTCTGCGGTTATGACCTTGAGCATCCAATTCGCTGGGTTCTCGCCAACCTCGATTCTGTTGGCTCCAAGACCTTCAAAATAACTTATCAAATTCTGGCACTTGTCGCCCAACTCTCCAGAGAAAACAGTTTTGCCTCCTGTCTTGAGGAGAAGCAATTCATCGAACATTTCAAAAACAGCTAGTGAAGGTTGATGAATGGTAGCGATAACAGTTCGTCCTGAGTCAGCAATGTGCCGCAGGGCCCTGACCACTACAGCAGCTGCACGGGCATCCAGCCCAGATGTTGGCTCATCGAGGAAGATGATGGACGGGGCTGCCGCAAGCTCAATGGCAATTGACAATCGCTTTCGCTGTTCAAAAGTCAATCCGAATCCCTCATCGTCACTGCCAACCAGGCAATCAGCGATTTTCGTTAGCTCAAGGGTGTGCAGTACAGAGTCAACGTATCGGTCTTTTGCATCGTCAGTTGCAACAATGCTTCCTTCCTCATTGCTCAGTCTCAGCTGCGCCGAAAACACCACGGTTTCTCGCACCGTCAACTCTGGACTCTACGATGCATTGTTCGAAAATTTTGTTAGATGCGTCAAGTGGCGAGTGTCAACGATGCACATTATCAACTTACCTGCACATCAAACTGTTCGACGTATCCAGTCACTCGTCTGAATGTATCCTTTTCCTGCTGAAACCCGTTGACTAAGATCTCACCTGTGACTACACCGGAGCTTTTCCTCATTGCAATGACATCCATGAGAGTCGTCTTGCCGGCACCACTGATGAAAACGCAAGCATAAAGTGTCAGAGTCTTGTTGACTTGCTCATGCTTCAATCAACACAAATCTCTCTCTTACCTGCTGCCCATCAATGCGATCATTTTCTTCGACGTGAAAATTCCATTGATACCGTCGAGTAACCTCAGCATGTCTCCTCCTTTCGACGCCTTGACATCATAGCAAACCCCCTTAAACGTTAGATTGACGGGTTTCACTGGAACTTCAATCGAATCTGGACTCTGCACTTCCCCGTCAGGGGTTGCTTCCTCGACCACGTCTCCACCAAAATCATCCTTGTCGACGCGAACATAACGTAAGCCAACAGCTGTCATGATTACAGAGAGGAGAAAGAACCCAGCGAGATAAGCAAAATTGTATCCTATCCACACTTCGTCATATGCTTCGTTGTTGCCATCAGTGAAGCCTTGAGAGACAAGAATCAGCTCCCCTGAAGTAAGATTGCTGCCGTTGACCAAAGAATCGTACTCTGAGCTGCGGAACTCGTTGACCAACATAGCCCGATACACCCAAGCAAGTGGGTTTAACCAGTAGATCCAAATGTAGTAGCTGGGAATGACATCTGGGCTGACAATGAATCCAGAGAAAAGGATCAAGAATAGAAGAATGACTGCACCCATTGATTGGACGTCCGTCTTGGTCCTGGCCGTAGCAGCGAATATGCTCAGAAGCTGATTCATCACAACGTTGAAGGCGAAGAGAATTGCAATAAACGTGAAGTAGTTCTCCATTGCGGCCGTCAGCCCGACCATCCAATAAATGATTGTTCCGAATATCATTACATCCATAAAAGACTTTGTGAAAAGTGTTGAGGGATTGAGAACTTGTGTATCCTTGCACGCTTCATGTTGCTTACCTGGGGCATCAAACCGATGGCTTTGCCAATAACATAGGAGGCCACTCCGAAAAAGTTCGAATCATTGTGCTTGCGGTAAATAATACGATCTGACACCTGGGCAGGCGCTGATGTCATTGCACCTGGATCACGACAGAGCTGTTAGCGGAGCAAGAATAGAGCGGCTGGAAAATATCAAGTATCTTACCTAGCATGATGAAAAGATTGATCTGGAAGCAAACGCCAAAGATCGAAATGTAGTTGTCGGTTTGAAAGAAAACTCCACCGACACTCACTCCCATAATAATATTCTTAATCGCGTTCGCAATAAGAAAGCGTTTGTCTCGACTCCAGATCAACAAAGTCCTGAAGAGGTTAAGTCTCACGTATCTCGGAAACGAATTTTGATATTTTGACAATATCCTGCCATAGATCTGAGAACCAGCCTTCGGTGGGTTGTTCCAATCTGACTTCCAGGGCTTATTCAGTGCCGTTTCGATACGTTGATGATACAAACTCATCCTGAAGCGGTCTGCAAACTCAGACATTGTGTACGGCTTTCCGTTTGCATTCATGTCGAAGTCGGCTGAGTATAGAGGTGCAGGATTGGTTGAAATCTCCTGTAGGTAGTCAGCAACATCCATTTGATCTGGAGGCTGGTAGCCAAGATCCTGAAAGTATCCCTCCACCTCTGAGATTGGTCCTGCAAACAAGACTTTACCCTCTGCCATTAGAATCACCTCATCAAACAAAGACACAGTCTCCGGACTTGGTTGCAAAAGCGAAAGAATGCGAATGAGTTTGTTGGTGTGACCGAAGAACATGAGCGAGCGACAAATGTCATAGGTTGCTGCAGCATCAAGACCAGTAGAAATTTCGTCTCCGACAAAAATTGGAATATGTTCAGTGAGAAGCATTTCCCCAAGAGAAACACGGCGGCGCTGCCCACCACTGACACCGCGGACGTCCGCGTTTCCAACAAACGTATCAGCTACATGTTCCAACCCAAGAGCTTGAAGCATCAACACAACGCGCAATCTCTCTGCATCGAACTTTTTCAGCAGAGCTTTTGCCTCCGGATTCAAATTAGCAGCCGAGCCAGGGTTATGGCTACCACCTGATTTACAATTGAACGCATACTCAAAGGTTTCACTCACAGTCATGCGAGGCGCATGATGATCTATTTTGTCGACGTAACTTATAGCATTTGCTATATGCAATCCATTCTCGTTCTGCGAGAGGGTGAGATAGATCGATAACTTATGATCCAATAACAATGCAGCATTCATTTCGTACCTCCAATGTCACTCCGTTGTAGAGAATAGTCCCTTCAGTCACTGCATCTTTTCGTTCGTAGAGTCTACCTGCAATAGCCTTTAATAGGGCCTCTTTTCCACCAGTTCCAGGATCGCCTAGGAGGAGGTACATCTTTCCCGGTTTCAAGCGAAGGTTGATACGGTCCAGAATTGTTTTGTCACGTTTCTGTGACTTCAGCTCACCCCGACAGAGGCGTTTCGTCCATTTGAACAATTGGTTTAAAGGATTTTGGTTTGCGATGGTACGAATAGATTCGTCCTCCTGATCAACCTTGACCGAATACGAGAAGTTTTCGACCCTAACCTCAATGTTCGATTTCACCTTTGGAAAAAGCTTGTTGACATCCTTTGTGAGCCTTTTCACATCATTGATGAACTTGCTTTCCTCTTGGATATTGGCCATTTGTTGCTCCGTCAAATCGAAGCCAGACTGCTTCTCAACATAGGATGCAGTCCTCCCATCCACTATTTCCTTCAAAGCTCTGACAGAGGCCCGCCTCGTCATGACGAGTTGCTCCAGGTGATCGTTTCGGCTGCTGACAGGACGAGGAAGTCCAATCGACTCGCGTCGAAAGGCGCGACCAGGTGTAATAGCATCTTCTTCGTCCTCACTATCACTAAATGAAGACGATGTACTTGAACTGCCACCACCACCCATTGGGAGGCCAGGCCGGTCATCTTTTAATGAAGTAACATAATGGTGCTCACCGCTAGGGAGCGGGTGCTCTTCTTCGGGATCCTCCATCTCGAGAAAGCTGACAATCAAGATGACGCTTTTGCTTCAGTGTACGGCGGTGTGCTATGAGATAGAACAACCACTCGATTGTTATTTGTCAACAGATAGATAAACCCTCTAGATAGTGATCTGGATTGATCGATCGTGCGCGTTCTCGTTTTACTTTGCTTTGAAAGAGTGACCTGTGAGATGTCAACGAAGTCATTCTGGCCAATTCTGGATTTTGATTTGCGATCTACAGCATCAAATCAGAAATTTTCATCAATAATTCTAGATAAGTAGAGAAAACGTCTAATTGGCTTTCAATTTAAGCAAAAACCGTGTGCCTTCTTCCTTCCGCGATGCGCGCGGTCAGTCGCGGAAATCTGGAAATCATGTAAAAGAAAGGCAATGTGCTGTACAGTATTTGCTTTCTTCGGTACACAGTACAACGAGATCAGAAGAATTCGAGATTGATACAATGCGCATTGAAGAAATACATGGCGCACCCCACAGATCAGCAGCCACCAGTTCCATCGACGAAGAAGCGCATCAACTGGCTCTAGCCTCTCTGAAAAGTTTCAGGTAAGAGGAAGCAGGAAGTGTGCGGAGAGACCCGAAAAAGCACGGAGTACACAGGCGAATGAGAGTCGAATCACTGAGTCGTGATGTTTCTCAACTCTTTGATCTTCGTCAGTCGCAGATTTTGCCAGACATCAATGTCTCAAACTCAACGCTCACCCTCTGCATTTTCCTCGCTCAGAGCTAGCATCACCATATCATTTCCAGCATTACTCAAGCAAACAATTAGTCAACATGGCTCTCGCCTTACCTGCAGAACTCAAGAAAATCACTCCGTTCATCCGTCGAGCTGAAGAACTCGATCGGGACAAATCGAATCCAGAATCTCGTCTGGTTGCCTATTATTGTCGCCAATATGCCGTTCACGCAGGCATCGAATATGCTCAGTCGCCAGCTTCGAAAGCCGCTCTCGGAAACATCTTGAACGACTTGGAAACAGAGAAGGTAGCCATGTCGTCGTTTACAAGGGACGAGAGTAAATTCCTTTGTCGTCAGTTTGCTGACAAGATTTTCGATAAGGCCGATCAAGAAGATCGAGCTGGTCAGGCAGGAAAAACGACTGCTAAGACGTTCTATGCCGCTGCAACCTTTATGGAGATTGTCCAACAATTCTATCCTGACGACGACGAATCCGAGGAAAGAGAGGAAGCAAAGAAGAAAGTGATATATGCCAAGTGGAAGAGCACAGATATTATCAAAGCAATGAAGGAAGGAAGAGAGCCAACGCCAGGAGGTTACGCTGAACAGCGAGACGATGGATTTGCCAACGGGGAGGATTTAGCAGAAGCGCCTCCGTCAGCTCCCTTGGCTCCACCGGCTCCCCCGGTTTCTCCTCCATCAGCTCCAGCACCTGCAACGGACTTTATAATGCCGCCTGCTGCCCCAGCTGGGCCACCTTCTGGGCCAGTTCCCATTGCTCCACCTGATGATGGCGATGATGGTGTGTCCGAAGCGGGAACGGAAGTGGAGCTTGGCCCACCTCCCGCCTACCCTGGACCAGTCGCAGATGAGAGTTCCGAGGTATTTCAACCGTTGCCTCCACCCATTGTAGCTTCCAAGCGTGCGTTACCCGCGCAATCGCCCAAGAAGGCGAGTAGCATCTTTGGAGGATTTGGGAAGAAAAAGGATAAGAAATTCTCGAAAGATGCTCTCGCAGACGCCAGAGAATTGACCGAGTTTGCTCTTGCGGCCTTGGATGCCAAAGACGGCGACTTGGCCGCAACACGTTTGCGACAAGCTTTGGACGCACTTGGTAACTAGATCTCAAAGTATCACCATGTGTAGATTAATCTAACTTTCTGTTTGAAATGCACCGACGTAGCCAGTAGAACAAACAAGGTCCACGCTGATGATACCGGTTCTCGCTTGCTTCATTATTAATCAGTTTTGAGTGTGCATGCCAGAATCAGAGCCTCTACTACAGAATATTATATTCACTAGAATTCCCTAAAATGATCCCCCCGACGACGAGTCTGTGTCAGACTCTGAAATCGAGCTCAGACTCTTCTCCTCATCGATGTCTGTTGAAACAGTTTGTAACAGGAGCGCATCAGATTCTCTTTCGCGAGAAGCCTTCTTCTTCTTGGGTTTTGCAGGTGTTATCTCGTTGCCTTTCTCATCAGCGTTGCCGGTCTTCGGAGCTGTGCGCTTGATTGCCCTAAGCAGAGCTGCTTCCTTCTCTGGGTTCGGTGGATTTGGCTGCTTCCACTTCGTCCCCCTTTTCGGCGCTGCCGCCATCTCGGGCTTCGGAGGACTGAGCTGCTTCATTTTCGCCCCTCCCGATCTGTCTTCTTTTTCAGACAAAGAAAGTTGCTGAAGCTCAACCTGTGCCTTTTTCTCCTTCTTTGGATGCGACTGTCGCAATTCTTGTGCAGGGGACAGTGCCTGCATTGGCGGGCTTACTGTCTCTGACTTTGCTTGGAGTGGGGATTGTTTTCGCTGTTGAGCATGCAGACTTGGAATATGCTCCTTGGCACTCGATGAGACTGTTGCTGGGGTCGATTCTGGAACCGCTTGGGGCAGAGAAGCTTGTTCTGCTCGGTTCTGTGGGATTGGTTTGAGTTCTTGCCGCGAGAGGACTTCGGATTGGGCACTAACTCCTGGCTCTCTGGAGGCTCTCCTATCCAGCTCTCCCATGAAGCTTTCCAATCGCTGTTCCAAGTCACTTTCATCCACTGCAACCAAATCAAGTTCGTCCTCTTGCGCCTCATCTCGTGCTTTTCTTTCCTTCTCCTTTTCCTTTTTCTTCTCTCTTTTCTCCTTCTTCTTTTCCTTTTTAGTCTTCTTTGGTCTTCGCGAAGCGTTGGGCTCTGGCTTCTCTTGTGTTTGGTGCAGAGCATGCTCTTTTGGAAGCTTTTGTGGTAAATGTTGCTCATCTGTCGATCTGTCTGTGATGATGTTGATGGCATTATGAGCTTCGTTTCCCTTTGTCTCCTTCGCTTGTTCAACACTGTTCTCCACATCCGTAGAGCTCCAACAAGACTCGAGCTCGTCAAGAATCGATTCTGCCCCTGCCAAATCGCACCCCAAGTCCACGCCCAGGCTGTTACTCGCACTAACAGACGGGTTGCGAGGAGAGTCCTCTTCAGAGCTTTTGTTATGGGGCTCTTGGGTCAACAAAAGCATCTCGTGCTGGTCTTCAAACGATAGTGATGTGTCGCCCAAGATATCTGTCAGCTCTTCCATAGTGAACGGACCGCTTTGGTCTGTACTGTATACAGCAAGCTCTCTGCTGTCATTCAAGCGTGTTCTTCTCATGGTAAAGCCTGCCATACCTATAACGAGAGTCCCCACAGCCACCACCACTCCAGCAATCACACCAGGATGCACGCCAGAATTTGAGGCAGAATCAGACGATTCTTGCGGAAAAGACGTAGCCTCAGAGTAAGATTCTACCTTTATCGTCGAAGAGTGAGTACCAACCATGTGAATATCCTGAAAGTAAGACTCGCCAGTCCCTTTCAGTTCATTGATGAGGTCACCGCCTCGTGTATTGACGAGGAGACGCAAGTATCGATGGAAATCTAACGGGTCGACGGTCTCTCCGTTGGGATGGCTGTATTCAATACCCACGACTGCATTCAACGCAAGAAAAGACCCGTTCTGATCCCTCGAAACCCGTCTCAGCCTTTGCTGGAGATTTCTTCGTCGTTGTGCCTCCAAAAGGGCCTGAGCAGAGACAGTTACATCAAAGTTGATAATACCAAACGTAGGTAGTCGCAGATTGTTATAAATGAAGTCTTCGCAAACTACAACGAACCGCTCTTCAACGTCTGGATTCATGCTGGATTCTGCATTTGCGAATGCGATGTGGAGTTCAGCACTGGTGTAATGAACATTTTCTGTCGGATTTTCAAGTCTCCGTACAACGCCACCTCTTCCCCTGGATGAGGACGAATATGCTGCGACGGAGGTACATCCTAGTATCACAAGAAGGTTTACAAACATCGTACTTGCTCAGTAGTTTTCGATTGATTGAGTTTCAGACCCAGGAGAGAATTCAGAGATGCGCCTTGAAATCGAAAAATGTGAGCGTTGAAACGTCCACAATGCGCGAGCATCCATTATAAAATTGCAATCCGATATATACTGCTCGTTCGTACGACGTACTCCGAGCTAGTACCAGCTACTCCGTAGACTACAAGTAAAGTGTGTACACATTTCTGAACTATCTCAGCGCACCAAGCACAGTCTACGTGGAACCTACCTGTTCCTGGTACTGCACGTCACTCACACATGCATTTCGTTTCATACTACATTCTCGAAACTACTGTATGGCCAAGTGTGGGCGCAACACTGGCGCGTCCTTCGTCCTCCGTACCCCTGATCGTCCTTCGCTCAGCTATATGTTCACTTTCTGATGTGGCACGAGTGCGAGGACGATCGATGGGGAGCGGGATAGGGCGCGAAGATGTAGTTTTACGGGTTCTTTTGGGCTACAGATATTTTGGAACGGAGAAGCATCGGAGGAAAAAGGGTAATATTTATCTGCATACATGAAAATATTGATTTCCTTGAAAATTTTCCTTTCAAGCCTCACAAATCGAGGCTACCATCCATCTTGTTCGGCTCCACATTGAAGCTTGATGCATTAAATTTGAATTCTACTTTGTATTGGCGCTGTTGTGGAGGTACGAACCTTTAGTTGAGAACCCTTAAGGAACGGGCCTGGAGCCAATAGTCGACGTGAAATTGAGAGTTTGTAGGGGGAGACATCGAGTAGTCGCCGAGGGCAGCATGGCGACAGGAACATACGCAAAAAGTCATCATGCTTGGGAAGATCACTTTCATCAAGGTGGCCAAGACAAATCGTCTTTGTTGCAATTGATTTTTGGCTCTTGCAGTGGCGTGGTGGATGCTGCTTCAACAATATTCACTCCAGGCAGAGGTTGTCCGACTAGCCCCACTAAGGTTCGACGAGGGTCTAAGTCGCGAAGGAGCAAGTCACCGTCACTGAGGAAATCAGAAGAACTCTTGGAGATCCCAGAATTTTTAAGTGCAGAATTGCAAGAGCACGAAGGAGCAAGACAGTCTCCGACGGACGATATTTCTGCGTTATCGTCATATACTTTGGAAGAAATGGCAAGGCACCAGAAGCTCCTCGAAATGAGAGGCTCGCAAAGCAGGCGAATGCACGGCGCTGGTCCACCGTCCCCTACCACAACGGACGTAAGCGAAGATCTTCCCGTCCCGGGTTCAAGCTATCTCCGCGCTGATGTGACGATTGCGCCCTTGTCAGGAATGGTCGTGTCAAACCCACGAAAAGGGACGATCGCTACTGCTGGCGATATAAGCATGTCGTCTCTGGGCAGCAAATCATCTGCCAGGTCAAAACGACGTTTCGCGTAGCGCGTTTTTTGGACAACTTCCCTGTCATACATTCAACCATCCACTTGCGAGAGCGCAAGTTCATTTTCTCATGGCGACAAACGCTCCTGTACCTAAAACGAACAAATACGTCGCTGTTCCTTTGCTAGACATAGCAGGCTAGCTAGAATGAGTAGGTAATAGATTCATTATTTATATGTATTGGCACTAGCCCATGTATAGTTTGAGCCCTCCGCCACGCTGCACCAATCATGGGAAGGGAAATGTGGAAAGTGACAATCACTTCGTGCCATGGAAGTAGGAGGAAGATACCCTACGAAGTTGGCTATAGGTCAGGGGCCATTGGAAGGGGAGGCGGCGAATCAGACGACAAACCGTCTAAACCAGAGTATCTCGGGCGTATCGTAGGGCAACTCCCCGGCGCCTCCGGATTGCGAGAGTTGTACCCAGAGCGATCAAGTGAGCTTGTACTCGAGGAATACGGGTGGTATTCGTAGACAATATCGTTTCCATGTGATGAGCTTATGCTCTCACTGCCCCAGCTCATTGATCGAAGTCGCCATCTATCTGGTCTCTCCCCAGCTGGATGACTGACCCTGTAGTAGTCACTTTCTTCCATATGCAAGTTTATCTTCTCAATAATAAACTTCCCCTCTTTATATTTTTGGCTCGACTCGTATGCCTTAGCGTACGTCCATCCAACCATTCCCTTGCACCTTCTACAGAAGATATCACACACACTATGCAAACCTGTTATCAGCAGCCTGTCTTCAGATGGCCCGATACTTACGTTCACGCACTGATCGAATAAGTACGCCCTGCCTATGGATGGCAAGAGAAGGCGGAAATTAGACGTCTCAAACAACAGTGTGTGATCACACTGAGAACTTCTTACCATGACGGCCATGAAAACTTTTGGAAATAATATCATCGTGACTCGTCAGGTGAGTTCTGCATTGAGCGCAAGTATAGATCTGCGGTCCATCTAGGTATACCATCGAGTCATTCATCCTCTGGGCCGAACGAGACTTAGACTTAGCCAAGATGAGAGACGCCTCACTCAAGCTTTTCCTGGAAGCTGCCCTGGAACTTCGGGGAGTTCCCAACGACATGCTACAATGGCTTCTGCCAGAGGTGCCAGGTGTAGCAGGGTGTTTCCGTCTATCGATGAAAGATGACGCTCTAGCAACAGGACTGTGCTTGAGATGGGGCGTTGACACTTGCAGATCACCCGCTTGATTGATAGCTGGCCCAAGGAGGTTGTTGTTGGGGGCCGAGACGGCGCCGCTCCGCGGTGAAGACATGACACCAGAGGTGCCACCAGGACTGTAGATGTTGCCTGTAATTCAAACAAAATTTTAAGCAGTGAGATATAAGTCACCAGGCAAGGGAGATGCAATCATTTATAGTGCTTGGACATCTGTGAATCGTATTTCGCCACTCGCAGCTTGCACTCACCTTTTGCTGACATGGTAGAGCTAGAATACGTTTCGGTATTTATTCTATTGAAGGAAGATCCTTGACACCCTCCCAGTCGTGCGCTTGGAAAAAAGTCTTATAGCGTGTCGGCCTCTGATAAATTGGAACTTGTTCCTATGAAGAAAGCAGTAAGCCATGGGAGTGTAAGAGCGTGCCCAATAACATCAACATCAACCAGCCAAAGAAGTGGACAACTCAAGAACATCTGGGTTCGAATTCTGTAGGAATTCAAGAAGCGTTTTGGAAGAATCAGACTAGAACTCGCTTAGCGCCCTGCTCACCTTGTAACCATCTGTTGCAACGACAAAAGAATTCACTTACGGAGATCAATTTATCCTTCCTCTTGTGAAAGATAATGATCTAAGGCTGGGTTGACAACAATAGCTCACTTTTGAGCGGTTGCTTTTCGCAGAATTTTTGTGTTGTTGACTTGAATTTTACACGGGGATTTTGATGGGAAGGGATGTCGTCATCACGTGCTCAATGAGAAGCGCGCCTGCGACACCACTCGGGAATCTGTCGCTTCGCGGGACTGAAAAGCTCATCAATCGACCACACCAAAAAGGCGGTGTAGCTCCAGAACAGGAGCTATTGACGCTGCAATCAATAGAGCAATCATGCATTCTTAGAGCCTCAACAGTTTAACTAAGAGGAAGGAGCCCAAACGATGTGGTGATGACTACAGACAGTAGCGTACTTAACTCATCTTCTTTTTTGAGAATTCCTTGAAGTCGTTAAATGTGACATTCCTTGATACCTGCAGTAGTTTGATCTCTCTGGTGAATACTTTCCAGTACTGTAGAGGAGTGCCAACTTGGACTTGGACTCTCTCTAGGACTAGAATGAATCAATGGGGTACCACGTAGAGGGCATTCAGCCACCACGACTCGTTTTTTCACTGAATTTTGGAGCAACCTAATGATGCAACGAACGTCCAAATTAGGTCACTTTTAATTGTTTTAGTTTAATCAATCTGGTTGAATGTGGAAAGGCATCAAAGTGACCTAATTTAGAGTTTCATAAATCTGTTACAGCAAAGAGTGAGCACTAGAGTATTGTTTACTCCCTAGCTAACGGTTTCGGCTTCGTTTTCATCGTTTTTCCAAGGACGAGCCCTTTTGGACCTTTGCAATTGCAAGGGATTAGCTAGTCTTGCCCATGCCTGCCTGCTCGGGTAGGTTAGACCTCAGCGTAGCTGGCGTCACCTATTAGAAGGTCTCCTTCAGTGTCTTTGAACTCAAGTTAGATAGGCTTGGTGATCTTGTGTTCGGGACCTGTTGGAAGGAATGTGGAACCATTGTCTCTAGTCATCAGATTCCTGGCTTGGAGGCCGCTGGGGAGGTTGATGGAGATATCGAAGTGGTTGGAACCGTTGGCTGGGAGGGGTGGATCGATAAGATCAGTCTCCCTGTCTTTCGTCGAAAGATTCGAGTGACACGAGAGTTGTCTGGGTACGGGCTGAGGTTGTAGAGCTAGGTCTAGGGACTCTTTCGTCCTTCTTGGACTCATCAGTGCTGGCTGCCGCGTCACCTTGTTTGGCTTGTGACTGATCCAACCTATTGCTTGGGTTGTTGTTACATATTTGACTTGAAAAAGATGC